>ML289078.1:4057-41337 GCA_005239495.1 Nicotiana undulata
TTTTTTTATTTTTTATTGGAAACCCCCCCCCCCCCCCCCCCGATCTCTACCTCAGCACCGGCCACTCGCAGCCCTAACTGATTGTACTGTTGCTTGTCCGCCCGATCCGTCTGAACGTGTCCTCACCATGGAGAAAAGTTTTAGATTTTGGAATTAACAAATTCCCTCGACAAGATGCAAGGCAGTGAAGTATCCTAATATTTAGGTAGCCTCTCGAAGATAAGTAAAGACGTCTCCTTACCTATCCACAAGATTCTACTAAACTTGTTCATGATTCGTGAGACCTAAACAACATTGTGCTCTGATACTAGCTTGTCATAACCCAACTCCCTCCGGATCTACGACTCCGCCTAACTTTATTTCAAGGCAAGCTAATAGCTTCACAATAACAAATAATTCAATTAAGAAGAATTTAATAAACTCAACAATGGAAATATCATGAAATAACTGCACACCAACAATAATACTACTACAACAATCCCAATGATCTGGTGTCAACGTGTACATGAGCACTGCTGAATTTCAAAATACAAGGCAAAATCCTTAATACAACTGTCTGAAAGATAATTAAAAGAGAATTTCAAGGCCTACTAATGACATAACAACTACCTCGTTGTCTCCCAAAAAGATGGCACCAACCCAACTCTTGCAATTACCGCGTCCGGGAGTACCTAGAATTACAAATGAAGTGTAGAGTATAGTATGAGTACAACTAAACCTATGTACTCAATAAGTAACAAACCTCACCTTGGGATGAAAGAAGTGAATAACTTAGACGAAATAGTTAGGGACCAACATCGATAATTAGTAATTGCTCAGGATGTAAAGGAAACAATTTAATTAATTAACTCAATGATATCATGTTCAAATTGTTCACATTATATGAATTTAGTCATGTTTTTCTAGTATAATAGTTAAAGCCCAACAAGGATAAAACATTTCATTTACCGACTAACATGAGAAAAGTACATATCTATGCCTACATGTCAAATAAAAATATCAATTTAGTATCATCAAAGTGAACCATCAAGAATAGCGACACTCAGCGCGCTCATGGTGCTTGGCATAAGGCCCTTCACCATCACACGCAACTACACTCAGCACTGTATGGGTGCCTGGCACAAATGCCCGTCATAGTGAAATATACATGTTGTGTGAAAAAAAATATCATTGTAAGATTATCTAGTACAGACACTCTCAGCACACTCAAGATGCGTGGCTCAAAATACTCATCTACGCCACACACACAATTACTCAACAGCGCACGGGTGACTGACTCATAAGCCCCTCACTATCACACATACAATCACTCAATAGTGTATGGGTGCTTGGCACAAATGCCCCTCACTAAAGCACGTATATCTCCGTGGATGCGCTCACTATAATATCAAGCTCCGAAAGGCCGGATCCTCGCCCAAGAGCTAATCCATATCACATAGCCCAATAGTGGGGCATATTGCACACGTCGCCCCAAATCAGTACTACTTAGCCCAATATGGACCTAGCGTATGCATCACCTCATAAACAATACCAATTTCGCAATATGGACCAAGCTCAGTTATCAACCACTCAAGTATCAGTTAACCACATCAGGAAGTACTCAATTCAACATTTTTATACTTATGAGGTATCAACATCATATGAGAAATCAAAATAAGAAACACTGAGAAGGATATATCATACACAGATGTAGCATCATGACTAAGAGTATGTGTATGATTAAGCCAATTAGGTCAAAACAACAAGAATATCCCTATCATGTCGCAAACAAATAAGCACATCGCCTAACCATGATTTGTAACATGAATCATATCCCAAGTGATCATACATGTATAGAAAACATGAGTTCACAAGGAATGAACGCAAAACAAGTCTCATGATAGACTAAAATCCACCCGGATCACGAATATCTCAGTGCATACTCACGCACCCATCACCTAGCACGTATTTCACCCCCAAAGCATCTCGATTATCTAGTTCATAGAGATCATTACCCTTAAGTCCAAGTATAGATATTTTACTTACCACAACATGCGAGAATCAATATTCCAAAAAGCCATTTCTGTAACGACTCGGTTAGTCGTTCCAAGTGTTTTAGCCCCGTTTTCTCATTCTTGACTATTTATGTGTGGTTCAACTATTTCATGTTGTGTTAGGGTGGTTGACTCGGGTTTGGAGTGATTGTGGAGATAAATAAGACACTTAGTCTCTTAAGTTGGCTTTACAATTAGAAACGTCTACCGAGAGTTGACTTATAGGTAAATGACCTCGGAATGTGTTTTTATGGCTCAGATAGCTTCGTTAAGTGATTTGGGACTTAGGAGTGTGTTCAGAATGTTATTTTGAAGTCCGGAGTAGAATTAGGCTTGAATAGGCGAAATTGAATTTTCGGCAATTTCCGGTCGATAGTGGAAATATTAGCTATCAGGGTCGGAATCCGAAAGTTGAAACAGGTCCGTAGTGTCATTTTGGATGTGTTTGAAAATTTTCGGGTCATTCGGAAGAGGTATGTTTGCTTTCGGCATCTTTGGCGAAATGTAGAAGTTTCTTAGTTCATAGGCTTAAAACCGAGGTGATTTGGTGTTTTGGCATTGTTTTGGGTGTCGAAGTCTCAACTAAGTTTGAATAAGGTTACAGGATGTGTTGGCATGTTTGATTGAGGTTCCGAGGGCCTCGGGTGAATTTCGGTAGGTTAACAGACCATTTCGAACTTGGAAAGATTGCATAATGTTTCCTGGTGTAGAGGTTCTGGTGTTCTTCTATGCGATCACGTGGGTAAGAATGCGATCCCATAGGCTTAGTTGGGGGAAGCATAGTTTTGTGCTATGCGGTCGCGCTATGGAGGATGTGATCGCGTGAGAGGGAGTCCGGTGTGGTATGAGAACGCATGAGGGGATCCGCGAATGCGCAGAGGCTGGGGCGCGTGAAGGGGCTGAGCGGGTGTGTTGTGCAAATGCGTGAGGTAGGGATGCGGGCGTGTAGGTAAATGTTTGACTGTGCTTCGCGAACGCGTGTTGTTTGACGCGAACGCACTGAAGAATAACTGGGCAGGAAGTATAAAAACCCCTTTCGCAATTTTTAGCCCATTTGTCACCATTTGTGTCCAGGTATGGAGCTTTTCTTAGAGGGATTAAAGAGGGAATCGAAGGGAACCACTTGGAGGTAAGAATTTTGGACTCAATACTCGATTCTATGTTTATTTCTAGCTAATTAGACCTGAAATTCGTAAGATTTGAACCCTAAAATTGGAAGATTAGGGCTTATGATTTGGAGACCTTTGAGCGGGGATTTGAAAGGCCATTTAAGGTCCGACTTTGATGTTCTTGGTATGCATGGACTCGTGGGAGGATAAGTATTCTTGTGATGGGATTTTATCGAATTCCGAGACGTGGGCCCGAGGGTCGGGTTTGACCAATTTCGGGATTTGTGCTTTATTTTGATAATTTTCGAATGGTCTTTGATACATAGCATATATTGATGGTATAAATTAGATTTTGGTTAGATTTGGAGCAATCGGAGGCCGAGTCTAGTGGCAAAGGCATTGAGGGCTAGAATTTTAGCCGGTTTGAGGTAAGTAACGTTTCCAAACTTGGTTCTGAGTGTTCGAAACCCCTAAGTATATGATATATGACTATAATTAAGGTGACGCACATGCCAAGTGATGGTCTTGCGGGTGTGCACCGAGTGATTTGTGTCCTGGCTCATCCCATGGCACCGTCTAGTAGCTATTACAGATTGGTATCCGCACTTCTATTGATGTGGTTAATGTGATCATGCTAGATATCATGTTAAGTTAAATGCTAAGGCTTCACGCCAAAAATCTTGAGACCCGAGTGGTCGTATATTGTTGTCTCCTTATGTTTTTATTTGATTTCATATACACAATCCTATCATAGTATGTCATATTATTGCCTTAGTCTCGGTATTTGTTTATTTTTGTACATTTATCAATGTTTGGGCTAATTCATGCATCTGTGAGCGAGACTAGAGAGTAATGATTGAGTGAGGCCGGAAGCCTATTATGGTGAGACAATTATGAGATCGGACTACACACAACAGCGATACTCTGATCATGCCTTCGTTGGCTTGATATAGCGCTTGGGCTAATAGGAGCCCCCCCGTAGTCTTTACACCCCCAGTGAGCGCATTGATATTTGAGAGATGGATCTTCCTTGGACATGGATCTTCTGTGAAGATCATGATATCTGAGGGATGGATCTTCCCTAGACATGGATCTTGTTCGAAGTGATGATAATGGGGGATGGATCTTCCCTGTACATGGATCTTGTCCGAGCGTTGTATTCCAGAGATGTATCTTCTTCGTGGGGGCTAAATTGGCCTTTCCTCAGTACGGAGTGACTGCGGTCACCGTTGTTTATGCATATTCCGGGATGGAGTTTCGATGGGCCTGAGAGCCATATACAGTATTGGGTGGACTTCTGTGTGAGAGTTGTGAGCACTATGTGCATTTGAACACTATTCATATTTTGGCATGTAGAGTATACTGAATTACATGGGATGCTGGACATATATGGTATATGTTGTTTTCATTCTCTGATAAAGTGTGAACATGTCAAATTTCTGTACACTGTATTATTTAATTGCTGAGGTTTAGTCTGTCACTACCTCTCAGACAATATTTTGGGTTCGTTACTTCTGAGTTGGTGTACTCACGTTACCCCCTGCACCTTGTGTGCAGATTCAGGTACAGCAGGACCCAATAGTAGTAGCTGAGCTGCTATCAGAGTTCCTTCGGAGGCATCGATGTAAGGCCCTGAAAAATTTTGCTAAAAAATTTAGGATTCCGGGGTGCCAAGTAGTCTAATTATAATGTTTTAGGTGCTATAAATGTGATGTGAATGGATTGGTCATGGTAAATAAGCGTATAAGTCAAATTGGAAAATTTCATAATAGGCTAAAATTCCTAATGAGTTGCTCAAGTCAACCCTTTGAACGAGATCATCTAAATGTATGTGTGTGTATATATATATATATATATATATATATATATATATATATNGTTAGATCCCCATGTTGTCATAGCGGGTCGGACTTAGAGTAAAGGTGCCCTACGAACTTAAAGGAAGAAAATTCGCAAAAATTTGCAAATCTGCGGTCCACTATGTGGTCGCAGAGCCACTATGCGGACCGCATAACGGCCACAAAGTGGGCCAGATTGCGGGCCAATTTAAGGGTGATTATGCGGTCCAAAATGCGATCGCATACCTTATATGCGGACAGCATAATCCATCACATATTTTCCTTGGATATTTGCGAGGGGAGTTCTCCGGCACATTATGCCACCGCAGAACAGGTATGCGGGTCGCATAATGGCCGCATACCGGACAGTTTGTTTCCTTTTCTTTCCCCAGTCGAGGTCGTTTTTGCGGCAGGTTTGCGGGTCGCATGTCCATTCTGCGGTCGCATATGCGACCGCATAATTGAGTCGGGGCACCCTATTTTCATATTTTTATAACCCGACCCCATTTTAATAAATAGGCTTAGGGGCTTCATTTGGGTCATTTACTACTGATTTTAGAGAGAGTTAAGACCAATATAGAGAGAGAAAGAAGGATCCTAGCTTCATAATCACCCAAGTCTTGCTTAAGTCTTCAACAATCAAGGAAGATAACTAATAGATTGTTCTCCATCCGAGTAAGTCCCACTTCCAAGATTTCATGTAAGAGGTTAAGGGTTCAAATATGTTGTGGGGGTTAGAAATAGGCCATGCATGTGGAACTAAGTTGTAGTATGTGATATTAAATAATTAATTTGGGTAGTTCCTGTTAAAGTTTGTTGAGGGGAGATGGAATTTCCATTTTTAAGCCTTGTAGTCTACTTCACATGTTACGTGTTTGATTAAATTCCTAAGAGAGTTACACCATGGGAAATCTTCCTAATTATTAATCAATTTCCGCTATCTCCTTATAGATTATTATTGCTAGAGATGTTGGTGTATTGTAGAAACTTAAAGAAAGCTCAACCAGGTATGTTGGCTAAACTTCCTCCTTCGGAATGAAATTCCATAATGTTTTACAATGGTTTAAGTATAATCGGCTCGAAATTCCTAATTTCTATATTTCGGGTCATCCCGTATGAACTTACAAACTTGATTATTTTGAATGAGCTTATTATCAAAAAATATAGGTTTAAAGTATGGTTTGTTTATTGAAATTGTATGTCTTTGAGTCGTATTCTAAATAGAATTAGTATACCAACTGGGTGAAGAAAAAACTCGATAAGCTTAATATGCCTAATTGCTCCTATGTGTGCTTAATGACTTGATTGAGTATGTTTCGTTGTTGATAATCCATAAAGGTGTTAAAAATGAATTGAATGAACTGAGAAATAGTAATTCAAGAATAATTGGTGTATTTCTTGTTTATGACTTTGATGTGTGTTTCTATTGCGGGTTGGTATGCCTTAATCATTGAGAAGAAACCTTTTGTGTTTAAAGTTTCAATTGCTGATGAACTTTATATATATGATTTCTAAAATACTTTGTATGTTGGAAATGAGTGGTGATCCTTGAAACTGAAATAAGGGAAAGTATGGAATACGAAATACGGCCATCGTGCTATGAATAGAGAAATTTGAATAAGGCCCAATGAGCCGAGGAAATATTTCTATTGTGAGAGGTTGAAAATGCTAACAAAGATTTGTACAATGTGAACGATTTCTGAAATGGATACATTTATGCAAATGTGTTACCTTCGTGTGCAAACTAACTAAAAATATTTTTTGGGAGTATCAATAGCAAAATTGAGAAAGGGTGGGTCATAAGGCCCACACCTGAAACTACACGTGTCGGTGTAGGGGTGGATTATGGATTGTGATGGTTCCCCTTAATTGAGATGAAATTGGTACCTGTGAATTGGCAAAATGAAAGAGACCAACCCACACGGCATATGTGGGAAGGCGGCTTAGCTGATCGCGTTGAGATTAGACTCCATATTGCGCACATGGTGGTACTACTACTGTAACAACTTTCTTTCGCATCATATGTCAAACCACATTGTCCGTGGGGAGATGTCTTAGCCGATCGGGCAGAGATCGGACTCCGTGCTAATAAAGAAGATGGAATATCGGTCCTAATGATCTCCCAGTCAAATGTGTGTGTATACATATATATATATATATATATATATATATATATATATATATATATATATATATATATATATATATATATATAAACTATTTTCGTACTTTTTCAATTGGCTATTTGAATATTGTTTCTATGTGTTATTTTAGCCTCTATGGATAATCTATTTTGAAAGATGATTTTTGGTTATACATACTAGTACTACTCGATAGTACTAACGTCCCTTTTTCCAGGGGCTCTACATCCCTTTTATGGATGTAGGTGACTATGTAGCTGGGAGCGCTGATCGCATGTAACGGTGCCTTCTCCTTCTCCCCATAGCAGTTTTGGCGAGCCCTGCTTCCTCCCGGGGTCATGTGTAGTATTTGTTGTACTTCTTTTGTAAAAGTCACTAAATTTTGAGGTATATCCGGGGCCTTATCACCGGCATTTTCATATTTCTCCTCCGTTATATTTAGAGGCTCCGTAGACAGATTGCGGGTGGTGTCGGGTGTTAAAAATTTTGAACTAGAAATGTTGCTATTTTGGAAGAATGTTTCCTTCGCATCTATTAATTATAATATTCTTGATATTATGGTTGAAACTGATAATGAAAACATCTTCATTCCCTTCATACCAAAAACCCCATTAGAGACTTGTGAGCTTGGGAGGAGCACACCATGACCTAGCTATTGTTAAGGTAAGTTAATTCCTTCCTAATACTAGTTTCATGCATGCATAATTAATGGGATTACCTACTTAATTAATAGAAAATCAAGAATTGGGTAGTGAATTTAGGGTTCTTGAGAAATCGGCGTATTGTCCATTTAATGTTATGAATTCTAGTAGAAACTTCATATTAATGATTCTTAGGCTATGGGTGAGTGATTCCTCCGAGCATTTTCGTGATTCGAGTATGGGAATTGGTTATTGAATAATTATTGATGTTAATAAATCCATTATGTCTAGATATTACCGATTCAGAGTTGGATTCGAGAGGAAAGGCTGTGATTGAGGCTTGACTTGCATTTTGGAGCCGAGGTAAGTCTTTGGCCTAACCTTAGCTTGAGGGAATAGGTATAGAGTCTTATTTGCTATGTGTAAATCATGTCCAACATATAGATGAGGTGACGGGTACCTATATATTGTGGTCAAGCATGCCCGTAGGTCAAATGTGATGAATCATACCGTGTTCTTAATATTCTCTGTACTATGAGTAATCGGTGATTTAGACATGATACCTTCAGGTTGTTCCATGACATGGGGAGTTATTGTGTTATTTTTTTTAGTTGAGGCCTTTACTGTTGATATTGTATTTCTGATGCGAGGTTGGTTATAGCTGAGTCCCTTACCGGGACGATAGAGTTTTATGAGTATTTCCATACACTTGAGACTTCTTACTGTTGATTTTAACATTATATTGTTGCTTTTATATTATTTATCGCACGAGGGGACATGCCGTGTTGAATGTTAGTTATTTATCACACGAGGGGACATGCCGTGTTGATCTTTTATTATTTATCGCACGAGGGGACATGTCGTGCTGATTGTTTATCATTTATCACACGAGGGGACATGTCGTGTTGATTGTTATTGTTATCGCACGAGGGGACATGCAGTGCCGATGTGTTACTGTTTGATACACGAGGGGACATTCCGTGCTGAGTGATTTGTGAGGTGATGCACGAGGGGTCATGTCGTGCCTTGTGTCATTTACTATCTGTTCTGAGGTGTTAAATTCCTGTTATTACTATTACATTTCAGTTGTTACCCTGTTCCACTATGCTAGTATTTGTTGCCCCTTTTACCCCCAGCATGTTCTCCCCGTATCTGTTTTTACTTGCTTATTTCCGCCGATATCTTTCCTGTTATTATATAGAATTTTGTAGGTACGTATATTGTTGTCGGTCCTAGCCTCGTCACTACTTCTCCGAGGTTAGGATCGGCACTTACTCAATACATGGGGTTGGTTGTGCTGATGCTACACCTGCACTTCTTTATGTTGTGCAGACTACGCAGCCAAAGCCGGTGGTCACTGACGGTCAGAGCATTCCATCAGTTCATACAGGAGACATCGAGGTAGACCCGCTGACGTTCGTGGGCCTTGGCGTCACCTTCTACCCTTCACTTTCAACTCTGTCTTATCTTATAGTTTCAAAGACAGTCATATGTACTTATTTTCAGACCATTATATTTAGTAATCTCTTAGACAGTTCGTGAGTATGTAACACCAGTTCTGGGATATGTATATGGGTTTTATTTCGAAGTTGCTATATTATTTTTTGTAATTTGTTAACCTTCATATTGTTGACCATCAATGCCTTAGTGATCTTGTCTATTTTAGTTGTTAATAAGTATTATTTAGTTCAAACGTTGGCTTGTCTAGCGGGTTCAATGTTAGACGCAATCATGGCCCGAAGGTGGGATTTCGGGTCGTGAGAAGTTGGTATCAGAGCTCTAGGTTTCTTAGGTCTCACCACTCACGGACAAACTTGGTAGAGTCTGAGGGATCGGTACAGAGACGTCTATACTTATCCCCCAGAGGATGCGAAGTTAGGAATAACTCCACATTTCTTCATCTCCATCGTGCAGATTTATTCTATCATTGATGATTGAACTTGCCTACTCTGTCCTCTCACTAATCTCGACAACATGCGAAGCGTCTTCGACCAGACAAGAGATGAAGCTCCAATGACATCTACGATCAAGGGAAGAGACAGAAGCAGAGCGCAGTCTAAAGCTCGAACATCAGCACCTATTGTACAGTCTCAAATGGATCTAGATGCGAAGGTTCTAGCTCAGTCAGTATATGTGGGCTAGATCAGATTCCGAAAGGATTTATAGCTACTTCATGGCTGCAGGATGCACTAGTCCGTTTATTAAGGTTGGACAAGTTACCCACAAGTTCCACTCCATTTCAGTGGTATATCTTTTGAGGACCCACATGATTTTCTTGACCGACTCTATGAGGTATTGCTCAGCATGGGAATAAGTGTAAAGCAACGGGGTTGATTTATATGAGCTGTGAAGTTTAACATCGTGGATTATCAGGTATTGTGGCCTATGACTTGTGCCACGTGGGGAGGTCCACTGTCAAGGAATAGATTGCGAGGCCACGTGTCATATGGGTTTTGGTTTGGAATGTATAAGGCCGGGGATTTTTTGTAAGAGATAAAGCTGGGAATTTCGGTACGTCTACCTCCTTAATAACCCTATACCTCAGTACCAAAGGAGTTATTCAAACAACTTGAAGTCTGCAAAAGTCTACTCAGCATGGAAGTCACGGCTGTGTCGGGTCAGAATATGCCATCAGGTTCGATAAGTTAACCCTTCATGCTCTTATGTTTGTTCGTATAGCTAGAGGGCGAGTCCCCAGACTCATTAAAGGACTCAAAGATAATTGTAAATTTTGGACGACTCAGGGCAAGATGATACTTTATGTCGGCTAGTGGTAGAAATTGCCCTGGGCTTGGGAGAGTCATATTTCATCAGAGCACTCAGGCTACGTGCTCCATTGCAGCTACAACTCAACTTCATGACCACCTAGGGGAAAAAAAGAGTCGGAATGTCAAAAGTGGAGGTTAGATTCTTAGAGGTGGAGACCTAGTTTGTTGATATATTTTCTATGGTATGGATGAGGTCGTTACATTAAATTGTATCATTAAAAGAACAATCTCTAAATTATTATAAAGTGATGATTTTCTAAACTTAATTCGGTTATGCTTATCTAATAAAATTCTTCTAATATGCTCCCTTTTCGGTGCAGCTTCGTAACTCAAAAAGCCACTTATGTGGATACTTGTATTAGGAGGTTCTATGGAGATAATTGTATCTATCATTGCGTGTTGTAATTTTTCTTAATGGAAAAATATTTAAATGAAGGAAATGGAATGTTTCGATTGGCACGATATGCATATTGCTTGTGATTCGAAATTGAGGACGAGATCCTCGCGTGTCATTATGATTTGGTACGTTTTTGACGGGCTATGAGCCGCGGTGAAAGTTATATAAAGATGAGATCCTTGTGATGGAAATTCTTGAGTTTGAATTCTCCCTTGTGAATTTAATTTTGTTCTCTTTTTACTTTAGTACTGGTAGGGAGTCATGCTTGTTAAACTTATTAATTATGTTCATAATAATAATAATAATGGTATTAATAAATAAACTAATTAACTATCGGTGCGTAATTGGCCAAATTCGTGCTATGGTTATGGAGCCTTAATCTTCAAGGTAGCTGCCCGCCCAGGTGGCGTTAGATGAGGCACATTATTTTGGGTAGTTATGAGGTTTTCAAGCATCGTATCTCAATATCAATATTGTGAAGGAATTGAAGGAGCAGTTACGGGATTGTTGGGCAAAGGCTTCATCAGGCCTAGTGTTTCTCCTTGTGGTGCTCCAGTGTTGTTCGTGAAGAAGAAAGATGGCTCAATAAGGATGTGTATTAACTAGCGGTAGTTGAATAGGGTTACTATTAAGAATAAGTATCCTCTGTCGAGGATTGGTGATCTATTTGACCAGCTTCAGGGTGCTACTGTGTTTCCAAGATTGATCTGAGATCTGGTTGCCATCAGCTGAAGATTTGGACGTCTGATGTTCATAAGACGGCCTTTCGCACTCGTTATGGGCATTATGAGTTCTTGGTGATGTCATTGGGATTGACAAATTCGTCCGTTGTTTCTATGGGGCTGATGAACCGAGTGTTCAGGCCTTATTTGGACTCATTTGTGATTATGTTTATTGATCATATATTGATATACTCTCGCAGCCGAGAGGAGCATGAGCAACACATTAGAGTCGTCCTCCAGACTCTAAGGGAAAATCAGATGTATGCCAATTCTCCAAGTGTGAGTTTTGGATGAATAAAGTTGCATTTCCAGGCCACGTGGTTTCGTCAGAGGGTATTCAGGTGGATCCCAAGAAGATTTCAGCAGTCAAAGATTGGCCTAGACCTACTTCAGCTACAAAGATTCGGAGCTTCTTGGGCTTATCAGGTTATTATCGCTGATTTGTGGAGGGCTTTTCATCTATCGCAGCCCCGATGACCAGGATGACCCAGAAGGGTGCCTAGTTCAGGTGGTCTGATGAGTGTGAGGCGAGATTTCAGAAGCTCAAGACTTCCTTGACCACGACACCAATGTTAGTTTTACCCATAGGTTCAGGGCCGTATATCGTGTATTTCGATGCTTCACGAGTTGGACTTGGTGCAGTGTTGAAGCAGGATGGCAAGGTCATAACCTATGCTTCTCGTCAGTTGAAGGTTCACAAGAAGAATTATCCGGTTTATGACTTGGAGTTAGCAGTGATTGTTCATGCCTTGAATATTTGGAGGCATTACTTGTATGTTGTGCCATGTGAGGTGTTTTCGGATCATAAGAGCTTACAATATCTATTCAGGCAAAAAGGAGTTGAATATGAGGCAGAGAAGGTGGTTAGAGTTGCTTAAAGATTATGATATTACCATTCCTTAACATCCGGGAAAGGCCAATGGGGTGGCCGATGCTTTGAGCCGGAAGTCAGTCAATATGGGCAGTCTAGCTTATTTATTAGCCGAGGAGTGACCTCTTGCGTTGAATGTTCAGGCTTTAGCCAACCGATTTGTGAGGTTAGAGGTTTCTGAGACTGGAAGTGTGTTGGCCCAGACCGTGGCTCGTTCTTCGTTTTATGACCGTATTCGGGCCAGGCAGTATGATGACCGTCATTTATGTGTTCTTAGAGATACGGTTCGGCACAGAGGTGCCAAGAAGGTTATGGTTGATGATGGAGGAGTTCTGCGGATGTAGGGTCGTATTTGTGTGCCTGATATTGATGGCATTCATGAGTCGATTCTTCAGGAGGCCCATAGTTCCCGGAATTCCATTCTTCTGGGCGCCGCAAAGACGTACCAGGACTTGTGGCAGCATTATTGGTGGCATAGAATGAAGAAGGATATTGTAGCTTATGTAGCTCGGTGCCTGAGCTATCAGTAGGTTAAGTACGAACACCAGAGACTCGGTGGTTTGATGCAGCAGATTCAGCTTCCTAAGTGGAAGTGGGAGCGTATCACCATGGACTTTGTAGTTGGACTCCCACGGACTCAGAGGATGTTTGATGCGGTTTGGGTGGTTGTGGATAGGCTGACCAAGTCAGCGCACTTCATTCTGGTATCAGTTTCATATTCAGCGGAGAAGTTGGAAAAGATATATATATGAGAGAGATTGTTCGATTGCATGGCGTGCCCTTATCCATTATATCAGACAGAGGTACTCAGTTTACCTCCCATTGTTGGAGAGTTTTTCAGCGAGAGTTGGGTACACAGATTGAGCTGAGCACAACATTTCACCCTCAGACAGACAGACAGTCTGAGCGTACTATTCAGATTTTGGAGGATACATTGCAGGCTTGTGTTATTGACTTTTGTGGTTCATGGGACCAGTTCTTGCCTTCAACTGAGTTTGCCTACAACGACAGCTATCAGTCGAGCATTCAGGTGGGTCCGTATGAGGCGTGGTATGGTAGGCGGTGTCCGTCCCTAGTCAGATCGTTTGAGTCGGGAAAGGCTAGATTATTGGGTTCTGAGTTACTCCAGGATGCTTTGAACAAGGTGAAGATTATTCAGGATAGACTCCGTACAGCTCAGTCCAGGCAAAAGAGTTATGCAGATCGTAGAGTTCGAGATTTGGCTTTCATGATAAGAGACCGAGTATTTCTTCGGATGTCGCCTATGAAAGGCGTGATGAGGTTCAGGAAGAAGGGCAAGTTGAGCCCTAGGTACATTGGTTCATTTGAGATTTTGGATAAGATAGGAGAGGTGGCCTACAGACTTGCCTTGCCACCTAGTTTGCCAGCTGTGCAATCGGTATTTCACGTGTCTATGCTCCGGAGGTATATTGCGGATCGATCTCATGTTCTTGACTTCAGTGGTGTCCAGTTGGACAACTATTTGTCTTATGAGGAGGAGCCGGTAGCCATTTTGGCTCGGCAGGTTCGTCAGTTGAAATCGAAGATTTATCCTTCGGTTCGTGTTAAGTGGAGAGGTCAGCCTGTTGAGGCAGCGACCTGGGAGTCCGAGTCCGATATGAGGAGCAGATATCCCCACTTTTTTCCCTTTTTCGGGTACCTTTCAATGTCTGTTCGAGGACGAACGTTTGTTTTAGAGGTGGAGATTGTGATGACCCAAAAGGTCATCCGGTGTAAATTTAGCAAAAAGCTATGGTCTGAGGCCCCGAAAGCCTCCGTTAGTCTTACCTCGATGTGCGTGCGTATCCCAGGCACGTAACCGGGAAGCTTTTATGTGGAAACTTGATAAAGAGTTGAATTTATAATAATTAATTAATTAAAGTTGGCTTTGGTCAACATTTTTTATAAATGGACCCGGACCCGTGATTTGACGGTTCCGGAGGGTTTGTAGGAAAATATGGGACTTGGGCGTATGCCCGGAATTGAATTCCGAAGTCCGAGGTCCGAGAAAAGAATTTTTAAAGGAAATTGTTTTCTTAAAATAATAAAGGCTTATGAAAATGAACTTCGATGTGAAACCTATGTTATCGGGCCCATATTATAGTTTCGGAAGTCGGAACAGGTTTAATATGTGTTATTTGAGTTATCTGTGAAATTTGGTAAGGAACGGGCTTGATTTGATATGTTTCGGATATAAAATGGGAAATTGAGAGTTAATGAAGTTTTGAGGATTTTCATAGAATTTGAAATTTGGTTTGGAACGTGAATTTATGTTGTCGAGGCCCGAATGTGATTCCAAGACTGGGAATAGTTCTGTATGTTCATTTATAACTTGCCTGCAAAATTTGATGTCATTCTGAGTCGTATAGGTCGATTCAACGCATTTTTATAGAAATCTAAAGTTTGAAAGTCTTAAGTTATGAATTCAGGAGTTTTGGGATGGGATTTTGAGTTTTAGCATTGTTTTGAGTGTTTCGTGGGTTCAAGCAAATCCGTATTATGATTTGGGACTTGTTGGTGTATTTGGACAGAGGCTCGGGTGGGACCAGGTGCCACCGGACACCGCACGAGGCCAAAAACTAGCTAAAAACACTGTCGGTGCAGCTGTTGCTGGTGTGACCGCAGGTGCGGTTGCCCAGCCGTAAGTCCGGGACCTCTCCTGCGGTCCCAGCCTCGCAGGTGCGTATTTTCGGCAGGTGCGGCCATTTCCTCGCAGGTGCGGTCCCATCCTCGCAGGTGCGGAAACCCCTGTAGGCAGACTGTTTTTAAAGTGCAAAACTCGGGATTTCTTCATTCCCTTCATACCAAAAACCCCATTAGAGACTTGTGAGCTTGGGAGGAGCACACCACGAACTAGCTACTGTTAAGGTAAGTTAATTCCTTCCTAATACTAGTTTCATGCATGCATAATTAATGGGATTACCTACTAAATTAATGGAAAATCAAGAATTTGGTAGTGAATTTAGGGTTCTTGAGAAATTGGGGTATTGTCCGTTTAATGCTATGAATTCAAGTAGAAACTTCATATTAATGATCCTTAGGCTATGGGCGAGTGATTCCTCCGAGAATTTTCAGGATTCAAGCATGTGGGCCCGGGTCGAATTTTAGTATTTTTGGAAGAATAGTAGAAAATGTATAATTAGGCTTTGGAATTGTTTATTGAGTAATTATTGATGTTAATAAATCCATTATGTCTAGATATTATCGATTCAGAGTTGGATTAGAGAGGAAAGGATGTGACTGAGGCTTGACTTGCATTTTGGAGCCGAGGTAAGTGTTTGGCCTAACCATAGCTTGAGGGAATAGTTATAGAGTCTTATTTGCTATGTGTAAATCATGTCCAACATATAGGTGAGATGATGGGTACCTATATGTTGTGGTCAAGCATGCCCGTAGGTCAAATGTGATGAATCATACCGTGTTCTTAATATTCTCTGTACTATGAGTAATCGAAGATTTAGATGTGATACCTTGAGGTTGTTCCATGACATGGGGAGTTATTGTGTTATTTGTTTCAGTTGAGGCTTTTACTGTTGAAATTGTATTTCTGATGCGAGGTTGGTTATAGCTGAGTCCCTTACCAGGACGATAGAATTTTATGAGTATTTCCATACGATTGAGACTTCTTATTGTTGATTTTCACATTATATTGTTGCTTTTATATTATTTATAGCACGAGGGGACATGCCGTGCTGATTGTTTATTATTTATTACACGAGGGGACATGTCGTGTTGATCGTTTATTATTTATCGCACGAGGGGACATGTCGTGCTGATTGATTATTTATCACACGAGGGGACATGTCGTGTTGATCGTTTATTATCTATCGCACGAGGGGACATGCCGTGCTGATTGTTTATTATTTATCACACGAGGGGACATGTCGTGTTGATCGCTTATTATTTATCGCACGAGGGGACATGTCGTGCTGATTGTTTATTATTTATCAAACGAGGGGACATGCGGTGTTGATCGTTTATTATTTATCGCACGAGGGGACATGCCGTGCTGATTGTTTATTATTTATCACATGAGGGGACATGCCGTGTTGATCGTTTATTATTTATCGCACGAGGGGACATGCCGTGCTGATTATTATTGTTATCGCACGAGGGGACATGCAGTGCCGATGTGTTATTGTTTGATGCACGAGGGGACATTTCGTGCCGAGTGATTTGTGAGGTGATGCACGAAGGGTCATGTCGTGCCTTGTGTTATTTATTATCTGTTCTGAGGTGTTAAATTCCTGTTTTTACTATTACATTTCAGTTGTTACCCTGTTCCACTATGCTAGTATTTGTTGCCCCTTTTACCCCCAGCATGTTCTCCCCATATCTGTGTTTACTTGCTTATTTCCGCCGATAACTTTCCTGTTATTATATAGAATTGCGCAGGTACGTATATTGTTGTCGGTCCTAGCCTCGTCACTACTTCGCTAAGGTTAGGCTCGGCACTTACTTAGTACATGGGGTCGGTTGTACTGATGCTACACCTGCACTTCTTTATGTGGTGCAGACTACACAGCTGGACCCGGTGGTCACTGACAGTCGGAGCATTCCATCAGTTCATACAGGAGACATCGAGGTAGACCCGCAGACGTTCGTGGGCCTTGGCGTCACCTTCTACCCTTCACTTCCAGCTCTGTCTTATCTTATAGTTTCAAAGACAGTCATATGTACTTATTTTCAGACCATTGTATTTAGTAATCTCTTAGACAGTGCGTGAGTATGTGACACCAGTTCTGGGATATGTATATGGGTTTTATTTCGAAGTTGCTATATTATTTTTGGTAATTTGTTAACCTTCATATTGTTGACCATCGAAGCCTTAGTTATCTTGTCCGTTTTAGTTGTTAATGAGTTTTGTTTAGTTCAAACGTTAGCTTGTCTAGCAGGTTAAACGTTAGACGCAGGCATGGCCCGAAGGTGAGATTTCGGGTCGTGACACAATTCCGCAAGTTTGAAGCCATAAGGAGGGAATGATACCCCCATTGAGTCCGAAGGAGATTTCCCAAGGGCTTGTTAGGAGAATGTATCGATCCATGGAGGGATTTGTAGAACTTGTTGTTAAGGAGAGTACCCTTGTTCCTATTAATGTCACTGCACTACCAGATCATGTAGAATATCAGTATGTTACCAACGTACGTTAGGGATGTGGAGTCGAGAGGCATCGATTAAGCTATTGCCCTATCAACCTAAAGTTACCAAGTGAGTCACTCATTAGTAAAACCAACGTACTCTTGTTTTATATGTACATCCATATTGACGAGTTCTCATAGAAATGGTCTTAACAAGATGTTGAGTCACAAAACCTTGCATGCACTTACTCCTTGAACGAGATGTATTATTCGTGGATCCACTCTCTCACAAATTCTCTTATTTATATCCTCCTGTGGAACTAAGCTTATAACTATGTCCTTGAATTGAGTTATAACTCCAGGATTAATACTTCCCACTTGCTTTCTTAAATTCTCAACAAGGGACTATATCCGATGAATTTCTTACAGAATCTTCCTATTTAGATGAACAACATATGCTCACTGGTACCTATTCATGCACCGTCTCAGTGTTTACCTATGTTGTGTCAATTTCAATGAAAAGCATCCCAGTGTTGCGGTCCTTCTCAAGTCACTCTTCTTTTCATTGGTGTATATGGCTTCTGTGGTTTGAATAGTCAATCTACTCTTGCGAATATTATCATGTAACCTTCTCGGTGTCTAGTAACATAAGAGAATTCCTTAACACCTATCATGTGAGTGCATGTCAATCGAAATGGTAATTGTGTGCATAAGGTCTCTCTGAAAATTGAGATCCTCATATCCCCGTCATAGAAAGATCTTGTGTGGCCATCTTAGTATAACTTCCGTGTCCGCTTGGGACATCCCGCAGTAAGTAGCTCACTTTGTTCCTAGTATTGTGGTTTCCCGTGACGTGGTCTTGTATTTCAATTAGGAGTTAATATAGCAGAAGCATGACAAACTTATAACAAATGTTTATTTTCTCTTTAAACCTCCACTACATGTGTTAATTGTGTTTCTTAGTTAGTGAATTAATTGTGCTAGTTTCCCAACACTTGCTCGATAACTATGAGAGAACGTGTCCTCCTATGTGTCACTATAACACTTACTTTCTCATAAGGACCCTTAATAGGCTCTCCGTCAAGACTAAATGTACCTGTGGGGGATATCATAGTACAATGCCTACTTCTTATGTATTCCTGTCTTTGATTAGCATCTGGGTACACCTCGAGTTAAGGTCTATGGAGAACTCATTAACAACATCTGTAAACCTTCCATAATTATTCTATATTGTCCCATTGTGTTCTGTTGCCTTTGCATACTCGACTTCTAGAATCATTGACCGTGTCATTTTCATGTGCGGGGAGTTTTGCTATCCTTGAAATTCCACCTCCCTGGGTGGATGGGAGTTTTTATTTGTCTTCCCACCCTCCGCCCCNCCTCGAACCAATACATGATTTCATCCCCCATATTAAGATGTCCTACCTATGTGGTTTCACTCGTAAGGATTTGAGAATAGATGCTTCCAAGTTATTGCACATACCATAAGCATTCTGATTCAGAAGAAAAGTTGTTGTATCTATAGTTACCTCATATCAGATCAATCGTCGAGAAGGGTTAAGTCGACTTCTTTTTCATCCTCATGCACATGTGGCATATATCCATTGTGTCAGTTAATGTTAGGAGTGTAATTCAACTTCATGTGATTCTTTTGAAGTCTCTATCACATCCATGTTGCAAAAATCTTACCATTTTGAGCTAAACTGATTTTTCTTACACTCAAGGAGACAACCGGTTTGACATACTTGACCGCTCCTCCGTAGAGCTTACTATTGCCGGGCAAGGCATGGATGGAGAGGATCAATTGTTACTATGCCATGCATAACTCGTAGCCTCCCAAGGATAACAGATGCTAGTGTCTTCATCCTCCCGATCATGCCTCCCGTGTATCTCATATCTAGGAAGACCCGCTTCATTTAGATCTCAGGATCACATACATGGTTTCCACCTTACCAATGCGTGCTAGTTACCTCTATGCTTCATTTGTCTAATAATTGATGTCGTCACATTGATTAACGCCGTCAGCATTGTTAGTAGTAATCTTCGTGTCTCTTAGCATATAACCTCATGAAATACTCTGCTCATCACATTAATGGATTCCTGAATAATTCCAGCCCAATCTTGAACTTCAATGTTCCTCATTGTATTAGATATATTTGGTATTGAAGATTCAAACGTGTCAAAGAGGAAGAATCATCCTGTGATCACACATATTCGATAGGTAATTTTATGGTCAATTTATGATAGCACATCCTAGAGTAATCATTAAAGGTCACCATAGGTTTAGTTTGGGTGTTCGCGTAGAGATTTAGAATTTAGGAGGGTGAACAGGTTATTCTCAATATTTTCCCCTGGAGATGTTATGTGAATTGATAATGGATAGGTACATAAGCACATTTTCCCACTAGGCTGCACTAGGAGTATGATGTTTCCCCATAACTTTTCCTCATGTATTTTGTTTTTTCACATGTCTATGTCTAAGAAGGTAGTTGGAGATCCTTTGTGTATCATCTCGGTGGAAGTTATTGAAGGTGAAGTTAATAGATAAGTAGCTTATGCGAGGTGTCTAGCTATCATCCTTGTTAGATAAGTTTGGGGGTTGAGATTGTTTTCGTGAATGTGTTATGGCAAAGCCTCGAGGAGGCCACCTTGAAGGCCGAAAGTGTCGTGGAAAGAAAATATTTCCGCTTGATTGTATAACAATTAGTTTTTATTTGAAAGTTACCTTATAAGTGTTATGATTCAAAAATGTGCAGTCCATGTTCAGGTATTACCATGATAATGTAGTGCTTGTATTACGGAGATTAGTGTTATGGAAATATACATCGTGATGCCTTGTCGAGTTATGGATGAGTTGCTAGGATGGTGTTGGTGGTTCTCTGGCAGGTGGATAGGCCTAGTTACAAAGGAGATGCTGTCGGAATTTCTGAAAACATTGGGAGTTAGTCAAAATTTAGGGACTTGAGGTAGGTTAAAAAAGAGATATGTTATGTTATATGTTTGGGGAAGACTCTACCTCTCATTCGAGGACGAATGATTCAAAGCGGGGGAGAATGTAAGGCCCCGGATAATTTTGCTAAGCAATTTAGGATTTCGGGGTGCCAAGTAGTCTAATTATAATATTTTAGGTGCTATAAATGTGATGTGAATGGATTGGTCATGGTAAATAAGCGTATAAGTCAAATTGGAAAATTTCATAATAGGCTAAAATTCCTAATGAGTTTCTCAAGTCCACCCTTTGAACGAGATCATCTAAATGTATGTATATATATATATATATATATATGGCATTTGTAAGGACCCGTAAAATCCTTAACCAAAACGATGCCTAGTTAGATCCCCATGTTGTCATAGCTGTAGAAATTCCTCGCGGTGAGCAAGCTCACCGCGGGTCGGACTTTTCAAAGTAAAGGTGCCCTACGAACTTAAAGGAAGAAAATTTGCAAAGAGGTGCAAATCTGCGGTCCACTATGTTGTCGCAGAGCCACTATGTGGACCGCATAATGGCCGTAGAGTGGGCCAGATTGTGGGCGAATTTAATGGTGATTATGCGGTCCAAAATGCAATCGCATACCTTATATGCGGACAGCGTAATCCATCGCATATTTTCCTCCGATATTTGCGAGGGGAGTTCTCCGGCGCATTATGCGATCGCAGAATAAGTATGCGTGTTGCATAATGGCCGCATACCGGACAATTTGTTTCCTTTTCTTTCCCCAGTCGAGGACGTTACTACGGCAGGTTTGCGGGCCGCATGTCAATTATGCGGTCGCATATGCGACCGCATAATTGAGTCGGGGCACCCTATTTTCCTATTTTTATAACCCGACCCCATTTTAATAAATAGGCTTAGGGGATTCATTTGGGGTCATTTTCTACTGATTTTAGAGAGAGTTTAGAGCAATATAGAGAGAGAAAGAAGGATCCTAGCTTCATAATCACCCATGTCTTGCTCAAGTCTTCAACAATCAAGGAAGATAACTAATAGATTATTCTCCATCCGAGTAAGTCCCACTTCCAAGATTTCATGCAAGAGGTTAAGGGTTCAAATATGTTGTGGGGGTTTGAAATAGGCCATGCATGTGGAACTAAGTTGAACTATGTGATATTAAAGAACTAATTTGGGTAGTTCCTGTTAACGTTTGTTGAGGGGAGATGGAATTGCCATTTTTAAACCTTGTAGTCTACTTCACATGTTAGGTGTTTGATGAAATTCCTAAGAGAGTTACACCATCGAAAATCTTCCTAATTATTAATCAATTTCCGCTATCTCCTTATAGATTATTATTGCTAGAGGTGTTGGTGTATTGTAAAAACTTAAAGAAAGCTCAACCAGGTATGTTGGCTAAACTTCCTCCTTCAGAATGAAATTCTATAATGTTTTCCAAAGGTTTAAGTATAATCGGCTCGAAATTCCTAATTTCAATATTCCGGGTCATCCCGTATGAACTTACAAACTTGATTATTTCGAATGAGATTATTATCGAAAAATAGAGGTTTAAAATATGGTTTGTTTATTAAAATTTTATGTCATTGAGTCGTATTCTAAATGAGAACTAGTATACCAACTGGGTGAAGAAAAACTTTATATGCTTAATACGCCTAATTGCTCCTACGTGTGCTTAGTGAATTGATTGAGTATGTTTCGTTGTTAATAATATATAAAGGTGTTAAAATGAATTGAAGTAACTGGGAATGAGTAATTCAAGAATAATTGGTTTATTGCTTGTTTATGACTTTTATGTGTGTTTCTATTGCGGAAGAAACCTTTTGTGTTTAAAGTTTCAATTGCGGATGAACTTTATATATATGATTTCTAAAATACTCTGTATGTTGGAAATGAGTGGTGATCCTTGAAATAGAAAGAAGGGAAAGTATGGAATACGAAATACGGCCATCGTGTCATGAATAGAGAAATTTCATAAAGGCCCAAAGAGCCGAGAAAATATTGCTATTGTGAGAGGTTGAAAATGCTAACAAAGATTTGTACAATGTGAACGATTTCTGATATGGATACATTTATGCATATGTGTTACCTTTGTGTGTAAACTAACTAAAAATGTTTTTTGGGAGTATCAATACCAAAACCGAGGAAGGGTGGGTCATAAGGCCCACAACTGAAACTACACGTGCCAGTATAGGGGTGGATTGTGGATTGTGGATTGTGATGGTTCCCCTTAATTGGGATGAAATTGGTACCTATGAATTGGAAAAATAAAGGAGACCAACCCACACGGCATATGTGGGAAGGCGGCTTAGTTGATCGGGTTGAGATCAGACTCCATGTTGCGCACATGGTGGTACTACTCATGTAACAACTTTCTTTCGCATCATATGTCAAACCACATTGTCCGTGGGGAGATGGCTTAGCCGATCGGGAAGAGATCGGACTCCGTGCGAACAAAGACGGTGGATATCGGTGTTAATGATCTCTCAGCCAAATGTGTGTGTGTGTGTGTATATATATATATATATATATAAACTATTTTCGTACTCCAAAAAAATTGTTATGTTTCAATTGGCTATTTGAATTTTTTTGGTTGTGACTTAATGTTTCTATGTATTGCGTTTGCCTCTATGGATACTCTATTTTGAAAGAGGATTTTTGGTTATACATACTAGTACTATTCGATGGTACTAACGTCCCTTTTGCCGGGGGCGCTACATCCCTTTTATGGATGTAGGTGACTCTGTAGCTGGTGGCGCGGATCACAGGTAAAGGTGCCTTCTCCTTCTCCCCATAGCAGTTTTTGTGAGCCCCGCTTCCTCCCGGAGTCATGTGTAGTATTTATTGTACTTATTTTGTAAAAATCACTAAATTTTGAGGTATAGCCGGGGCCTTGATACCGACATTTTCATATTTCTCCTAAGTTGTATTTAGAGGCTCCGTAGACAGATTATGGGTGGTGTCGGGTATTAAAAACTTTGAACTGGAAATGTTGCTATTTTGGCAGAATATTTCCTTCACATCTATTAATTGTAATATTCTGGATATTATGGTTGAAATTGTTAATGAAAACGAAATGGAAGATTATGAAATATTTATAAAGTATGATTGATAGAATTTATCCCCTTGTTATTCTTAAATTAATTTTGGGTAGAATGAAACCTAGCAGGATTTCTCAGTCGGGTTTACTTGGTTAAGCGTCGGTCGCGCTCCTTGGTTTTTGGGCGTGACAATCGAGGTAGAAATTGGCGATCGCAGCCTCCATTATCTCCTTCTCTATCTACCTGTCATGCTTATGTATTTCAGACAACTTTATGTGATCACATTATTTGATATTTGATGTAGTAGCTCATGACTCTGTGACACTAGATCCGGGGTTGGTTTGAAATTTTTTTTTTATGATGTTAAACTCCCAAATGGATTATTATTGATACTATTGCCACTGAATGTATAAAATTTTCTGAAAACATATCCATAATCTTACAAAATGTGTGGCTTGCCTGATTCAACGACAGGCGCCATCACGACGGGTGTTTTGGGGTCGTGACAAGTTGGAATCAGAGCTCTAGGTTAAATAGGTCTCACTGGTCATCAACAGGTTTAGTATAGTCTTGCGGATCGGTATGGAGACGTCTGTACTTATCTTCGAGAGGCTACAAAACCCTTAGGAAAAATCTTACACTCTTGAATTCTTGTCGTGCGAATCCATTTGTTTAGCTGAAAGCGTAACTCTTTGAATCCCTTTCATGTATTCAAAATGCGCACGTGAGCGCTCTGTATCAGTTGTGCATCGATGGCTTGTGACTTCCACGGATAAGGTGCGAGATGTGATTTTAGCATGTTGATATTAGGCCAGTCTAGAGGACTTGAGGTCGGGTTTTTTGTCTGTGGCTCGATTGCTGAGATTTTGATTGTGTGAGCACGTGCATTTCGGACTTATATTGTCCGTTTGTGTCCTCATTGGTGGGATTTTATGACTGGATGACTATGGGGCGAATGCAATTCGATGGTGAGATGTGTTCATATTGCGTGATTGTGACAAGAAGGGATTGGATGGATATGTAGCAAGAACTATTGAGTGTTTGACTTCTGTCTGGAGTTAGCATATGGCCTCGAGTTGTGAGTGTATTGGAAGATATCTCATGTTGTTTAGCTGTGGAGTGAAGCAGATATTTCTGTTGTGTTATGAGTTCCTGGTGATGTATTTTGGGCTGACCAAGGCCCTAACAACGTTCATGCATTTGATGAACGACGTGTTTCAGCCGTACTTGGATTTCCTTTGTTATTGCGTTCATTGATTACATACTGGTATATTCTCGTAGCAAAGAGGAGCATGCTCGGCATTTGAGAGTTGCTTGTTGTGGAGACTCAAGGTAAACCGCTACAGCGTTCGCGAGTTTCGGAGTCACCGTCTTATAATTTTGTTCATACATTGTTTTACTTGTTTTCGAACAGTGGTAATTAGAAATTTTAGTCTAAATTCTTTAAAGCTCATGACTTGTACTCACCGGGTTTTGGGAAGATGTTTAATGTATAAAGATTGATTTCAAAATGCATCTAAAAGTTTTGTTTATGAGTTATGTTTATTTAATATTAGGCTTACCTAGTCCTTAAGACTAGGTGTCGTCACTATACCCAACGGAGGAAAATTGGGTCGTGATAGCATCATGGTTATCCGGCCTGCAAAATGACTGAAAAAGTATCCCTTAGGGGCCTGAATTTTCTACCCAGGTATGCGACTAGTATGTGGTTCACATACATGTTCTACGGTCGCATAATTCACTACAGAACCTCCGTTCGCAAATTACCAAGGACGATTATGCGACCAATATGTGGCCCACGAAATGGTTATGCGGTCGCATGATTGGCGGCGAAACTGACCTCAAAATTGGCCAAATTGACTGCCTCACTCTGCGGCCAATATGCAGTCCGCAGAATGATTATGCGGCTGCATAATGCGCCACAAAAGGGCACTCTTTTGCGAAACATTTTTCTTTAACTCAGCAGCGTACTGTTCAATTCAAAAAATCTGAACCGCAACGACCTAATTTCTACTATTATAACACATAAATCTATCTTGGCGCCACGAGATTTTGGGGTTTTAGGTAAAATATTTATGGGGCCATACAGTTTGATTCTCGCATGAATGGATAGAAAATATGCCTATAGGGTTATGAATATTTTGTTTGCTCTCCATGCCTCATCCTTTGGGAATAATCTGCATAACATGTTCTTTATATCGCTTATTCACTTAGAAAACCTTATTAACGACTTTCATCTAATTTAATATCTTGACTTTCACTGTTAGAAGAGCATGCCTATAGGATTTAAAACAGAACTTATTTGCTGCTCGTTTAACCTGCCTCGCTTCTGCATCTTGATATCGTGGCTATGGGACGCCAACTCAAGTAATCAAAACTGCTCTCTTCTTCAATTACGTGGCTCACCTAGAAAGCATGGCTATATGATTAAATACATATAGTTGTTCATATCTAAATCATTTAGAAATCATATCTGTAGGATTCTATGGTTCACCTAGAAAGCATGGCTAATGGATAATTTAACAGAGTTTATGTTTTGAAATAGCCTTATTGCCCAAATTTTGTCATCTAGAAATCTTGCTTGTAGGAATTTATATTAACTAATTGAAATTGTTTAATTGTATGCACTCGTGTAGCAATAATGCCTATAGGATTTTAACAGCTTAGCATGTTCCAAATCCCGATCTCCCTATTCATAACGCCCGTCCACCTAGTCTTCAACATAGTTTCTATGATTATATTTGTCTGTTTACTTGATTGTGTGCATATGCGCCTATATGAGGAGGTAAACTTGAGACTTTTGGCTACCTGTATTATGAGAAGTCCTACTTTTTTTATTGTGTGACGTCTAGTTATATCATTTTGAGCAGCATAGGTGACTCTAGAACTACCCACGTAGTAGGTCTAAAGCCACCTGGACCATAGGCATGGGGTGGGTAGGCACACATAGGACACGAATTAGAATTGAACTAGTACGCTTAAGATAAGTAACTTCAAAATAGTAATCGAGTAGCAGGAAATGATAGTCTGTACTTACTGAATAGTTTGAGCAACCCTTATACTTAAGGAAGTTGCGAAGTATTATTTATGTATACGAGGTGATACTTTAGTCTAAAAAATATAGCACCCCTATACATGTTTTGCAACCTTGCTTACTGAAATTTGGATTGGATATAATTAATAATTCTCAAAAGATGTATCAATTACTTATTAGTTCATATGTAATTTCCTTCAGTTGTGTGTAATTTCTTTTAATCATTCATTTTATCATATTCATTACCTTGAATAATTTAATTAGTTATTTTGACTCTTTTCTTTCCTTTAATTGACATGCTCACAAAGGTTAGTTATAATTCGATAATCTGCATAGTATAAAATTCGATCGAAAACCACGATTGTGGACCTCGAATAATGCCTAACCCCTTCTGTTTGAGGTGATATGAGTACTTATCCGATCTTTGGTGACTTACTAGTTAAACAAATTTATTTGCAAATAGGTTCCCTAACGCACCTTAAAATCACTAGGTGGGGACTCTTCTCTTTGAACACCCATTAAAACAGTTGTCACATGTCGAAGCTCGTTTTCGTGAGAAAACGTAGCTCGACAGTAGTCATACTTTCTTAGTGATGATATTATATCCACGTGTTATACTTCTGCCTATGTGCATTGTTTGCTATCTCACAAGTTGTTAACGCCCTTATGTGTGACACGGGTTTGAGTTGAGCTGTGGCACAATGATATATATATATTGTGCAGTATTTTGATTATGATACTGTGAGATATTGGCATATTGAGACTTAAAGTGATTGGTGATTGATTTTTGACTATAGAGCCATATTAAGCGGATTGATTAATCATCTTGGGTTATGGAGCCCTTTTTATATTGATAGTGAGGTGACACTTGCATTAAAGCCCCCATATTGCGCTGAGTTATCTTGATCACGGACTTTAATCCGATAAGCGCTTCGGCTAGGATCCACTGTCTGGAGTCAGGTTATCACCTATGTTACTTTGGACCGAGTGAGTGCAGGCACACGATATGTCAGGAACTCATAAAATATTGAGTGTGTGTGTTGTGATGATTTGGTGTATTGTACCATGCACCGTGTGAGCTCTGAGAGCATGATTGAGGGGTACTTGTAACAAGCACTATGAGCGTGCTGAAATTGTATATACTTGGTGATTATACTCTGATATTGTGGATTTGGCATGCATATTTGAAATGTAGGCATACAGTTGTATTTTCTCATGCTAATATATATTTGATGTCTCTTCTTGATGTTTAGAGCTTGAAATCAATGTTTCTCTTCATAAATCCACGTCAAAGTGATTTATATGAAAAGGTTGATGACATGACTGATATACCTGAAAAACATGCCTATTTCTCTTCTTGTTGTGTTAGAGTTGAGCCTGTACTATTTGAGTTGTTTTTTCTCATATGCCATTATTCTGCTATTATTATTGTTGTCGGTTGTTGAAAGTAAGCATTCGATTTTTCAACATCGCCACTACTTTTTCCGAGGTTAGACTTGCTACTTCTTGAGTACATGAGATCGATTGTACTCATACTGCACTGTGCACTTTATGTGCAAACTCAGGCCACTTTATGTGGTTGCTTGGGCGCTATTTATCCGGAATTACTTGGAGATTTGGTGGTAGCTTTGTTATCCCATACGTAGGCCATAAATTTCCCTCCTTTCATTATGTTATCACTGTTTAGTAACAATATTGTACTTGATTAAGACTTTGTATTTAGTACTCCACAGATATCATTCAATTGGTGACACTAGATTTTGGGTGGATTCAATTTATTGTCACGTTAACTTTAGTTATTTACGCTATTTAGCTGTTGAGGATTGCTTATGATTGTTGAAGTTTAATTCTGCTTATTTATTGTTAGCTTGCGTAGAAAGTTGTGTTAGGTACCATCATGACACCGGTAGAATATCGTGACACTTACTCTGCTCTGCTTAAACTACCATAAATTTGTTATGAGAAATATCAAACGCGAAGTAGTAAAGATCTACTTTGCACTCTCAAGTTTAAATACAGTTACACACGAGCCAACTCCACTCAAACTGGGGGACTCTTTGTTTCATGATCAAGTGAAACTTAGAGTTTTGAACCATGGATACAAACATTTTGTGGTTTATTATATTTTTATCGTATAACAGACTTAAGTCAAAAATACTTCTCTGGCTAAAAATTCTATCAATCAGACCAATCAAACATAAATGTTATTGGTTTGCAAGTGTTCGTGATAGCAACCACTTTATCTCCTTTGAATGATCCATTTATATCTCAAGCTTTCATCTATAACCTTCCTTCACGATGTCAAGCCTTTGTTCCTTAAGAAAGTTCTCAGACTTCCATCAAATCTTTGACAATTAAGATAGTTTATTGAAATCCATCTCTTCAACGAACCTTGTTGATCAATTGTATCTTTACAAAAGATATGCCTATTCAGGATATTATCTTATTCAACTATCTATACATCATTTAGACACCTTCAAGCCAAACGTACCTCGTCTTTTAGGACTCGAGTGCCCCTATAATGCTCATATTCTTTCCACTTTCTGGTATATGTACATACCTCACCTTCTCAAGATAATACGCTATCAACTCTTCTAAAACTATAGGTTCATTTATTATAAAAATCTAAAAATTAACACAAGCATATAATCTATTCGGACAACTTTGACATTAGAAGAAGATTCAAACGAAAGCAGGATCGCAAACAACAAACTCTCTCCTCTCGTTATTTGTCAATGCAAGACCTCTTTAGGTCATTTCAAGACCCTTCAGGTCTCTAACCATACACAAGAGATCCTTAGACTCCTCCTTGAATGATCGGATGATCAAGGTTATACTTCCCTCCAATCTTCTCAAAATATTCTCTAACTTTCGCGGCAGTCTTTGAGGAAAAAGTACAACTAACTTGTTCCCTTCAAAAACACGAATATCCCTGGGTTCTACCTCATTCGTTAGGTCTGGAAGGTCGAATAAGTGAAATTAGGGTTCAATTGACGAATTTAGAAGGTGTGGTGTTATCAATATGGAAAGTACTACTATATTAGGTCTTCGAGCTCATATATACGTGTAATGTTTGCGTAAGAGTCACTTTAAGTGAGTAAAGGAGATTGAGACACGTGGACGACACATATTATATTTAATTATTGGTAGGCAATGGTGGAGATTAGATTTCCAGCTAACTAGATACCAGCAAATAGACTAACGAAGGCAGTTATGCACCGGTAATTCTGACACCTCTCTCTATCTCTCTCTTTTCCCGCTCGATCGAATTCTATTAATAATCATATTCTGTCTCATTTCATTCTTCTTCAGGGATCACCGTGGATGTTATTGAATCAAGCTGAAGCTTTGGTTAGTTTGATTGAAAAGTATCGTATGCTTCAAATTGTTCTCAAATCAATATAATGCCATTTGCCATGATTCATTTTTCTTCTTTATTTCATTCTCAGTCATTATAAATTGGTATCAGAGCACAATCTTTGCCCAAAATACCATGTCAGTCACAGAAATTCAATCTAAATAGATGAAGGAAAACATTAATAAATTGGAGTCTTAGTTACAAGTTCACATGGCTGAAACTAGTAAGAAAACTAAAATGACAGTGCAAAAATCAACGACTTGTTGAAGAAGTTAGACATGCTGATGGATAGACTACGTCCAAATCATGTGGGTATTTTTGATACAGCACCAACTGGGAACAATCTCTCAGAAGGGTCAGGGGGTAGACCCCAGATGGACTATCTAGTTAGTCCCAAAGTTAGAGAGAGATCTTAGTCCAACAATCACAATACTAAGGTTGAATTTCCCAATTTCGACTGAGCACCAGGCGAAGATCCTTGTTCGTGGTTGAGGAAGTGAGAAAGATACGTTCACTATATTCACATCACTAATGTTGATGAAAAATTAGAGTTGGCAGTCCTTCATCTCAATGGAAAAGCCGAAGCTTGGTTCTTCTCCTATCAATTAAGTAAAAGAGATGTTAGATGACAAGCATTCTATGAAGAATTATGTAGAAGATTCCAAGAAGCAGTCAACAACAAATTCAATCTCATAGGCGAGTTGAAAAAGATTGAACAAAAATGAACAATTAATGAGTATATTAAGAAATTTGAAGACTTGAAAGAATGGGTTCTAATGAGAATTCCTACTATCCCTGAGGATTTATTTTTAGAATTATTTGTGGAGGGGCTTAAGAGGATATAAAACACACTGTGAAGATGTTGAACTCTTTCTCCTTGAGTCAAGAAGTTGAAAAGTCTAGGCACCTGGAGAGAGTAATAGATGCTTGGGCCAGGAAGGGAAAGACCACATGGAGAAGAAGTTTGGGTCCTAATAATTCAGCACCTGCCAGCAGTCAGACCTCAACTGTAATTCCAAGAGGAACACACAATACAAGCATGGGAAATAAATTGTTTGAGACTAGGAGAGCACATGAATTATGCTATAAGTGTGAAGAAAAGTGTTTCTCTTGGCATCAATGCAAAGGTAAACAACTTAATGTATTGACAGTGACCACTGATACCTGTAAAGACTTGTATGTAACTGCAGAGAAAGGTGGGAACATAAGTGAGATACATGAAGATGTCATTGATGAGGCTATTAGTCTCAATACCTTATTAGGGACTGAGATGCCATTGATGATGCTATTAGTCTCAATGCCTTACCAGGGAGTGAGACGACTAACACCATCAAACTAAGAGGAACATATGGGAAACAAGAGTTTACCATTCTGGTGGATAGTGGCAGTACCCACAGTTTTTAAGTTGTAGAAACTGGCAGACAAATAGGTTGTATCATTTAGCATAGTGCTATTATGAGAGTAACTATAACCAATGAAAGCCACCTAATAAGCTATCATACATGTCCTAATGTCTCTTGGAAAACTCAAGGACTTGAGTTTATACATGACCATAGGTAGATTGACATTGGGGGTGTGATATTGTGCTGGGGAGAGATTGTCACGACCCCAAATTCTAACAGGTCGTGATGGCGCCTATCGTGGAACTAGGCTAGCCAACCATCACATTACTACGCACTTGTTCTCATTTAACAGTTCATAATGCAAAATAAATAGCAATTCAATAAAGAATAATTTATATAGGTCTAACGCCCCCAATAATAATCTAACAAACCTCCCAAGAACTGGAGTCAATAGTCATGAGCATCTAAGAATAATTAAATCTAACTCTGCTAAAACTATAATATAGGTCTCTGAATCAAGAGCTAAAACCATAATAAGGAAGGGAAATGGAGAAGCTGTGGACGCTGGACAGCTACCTCGAAATCCCGTGACTGCTGCTAACGAACCTGCGTCAGCTACTGCTGCGTGCTCATACCTGGATCTGTGCACAGAGGCACAGGGAGTCTTTATGAGTACGCCAACTCAGTAGTAATGAAAATAAATCACAGTCTGAGAAATATAAAGCACACAAAAAGATACACCATTTCACAACAACCAATAAAACATCAAGTCACCAAGTAGTATTTAGCAATTTCATAGGTTCAAAAACCAGTTCCAAAAATCCTTTAAAACAACTATAGTATCAATATATCTCCGTGAAATCCTCAGTAAAACTCAATTTGAAAATGAAGTAAATCTTAGTTCGAAAACATAGTAAAATCATCATAAATCTGCCCCTCGGGCCAAAATCAATTATCGTAACCATTGCCCTCAGGCATTACCTCAATCACTCAGTATCAATGATCACTCAGTATTAATGATCACTCAATATCAGCCCCACGGGCAATCATCATCACTCAATCGGTATCGGCGCTCACTGGGGGTGTGTTACAGACTCCGGAGGGGCTCCTACAGCCCAAGCGCAATAATAACATAAGGCCTGGAAGCCTCCTCACATCTCTCATAAGGCCTGAAAGCCTCCTCACCTCTCTCATAAGGCTTTGAAGCCTCCTCACATCACTCATAAGGCCTAGAAGCCTCCTCACCTCTCTCATAAGACCTGGAAGCCTCCTCACATCACCCATAAGGCCTGGAAGCCTCCTCACATCACTCAGTCAAACACTTTCAATTAGCCCTTAGGCCATAAACAAACCGGGTTCTCGACCCAAAATAGTGTTTCGTTTTTTTTTTCCAATAAATAGTATCAAAATACTCTGAGTGTCAAAACATTTATCAGGAAAATACTGAGTGTAATTCACAACATATAAAGTGAGAAAACACAGTAAAACAGTCCCCCAAGGGGTAAACAGATTGGCACTAGGCCCGAAACACGGCTTACAGCCCAAATCATATCATAATAAAATAGTACTAATTAAGCATAGGCTTAAAAGTTGGTTTAGCAACTCAATAGTCGCTTAAATAGGAAAGATGTTTCCAAAGTTTCTACCTTTTTATTTCAAAACCCGTGAAAGGGTGCATAGTCCGGGGTTTCATACACTCATGACAGGATTTCAAGACATTACTTACCTCAAAACTAGCCCGGAATTATTCTGCAACACGCTTGCCTCTCGAATCAACCTCTGAAGGCTCCAAATCTACCAAGTTCAGATTTTTATCATCAACATATGTTTAAGGAATAAATTCCAATTGAAAAATATCGAATTTAGCTCAAAATCCGAATTCAGTCAAAACCCGACCCCTGGGCTCGCGTCTCGAAACTCAGAAATTTTTACAGAAAAGTGTTTTTCATCTTCTCACAATTCCGTACATATAAATAACACCAAAATCGGAGTTCGTTTGACCCCTCAAATCGACCCTTGAAGGTCTCATAATCTCATGCCCCAAAATCCTATTTTTCTACTGTTTTTCATGAATTAAAGGCTGAGATTATGGTCTTTAATCACCCATAAACGAGTTTTAATAATCAAATTACTTACCTCTGTGATACCCACTGATTTTCTCCTCCAAAAATTTCCCAAGAAGCTCTCCTGCGCTCAACAATGGTGTAAAAGAGGGTTTAAGTCGCGGAAGGGTTATTATTTAACTGCCCAGTGATTTACTCTCCGCGATCGCAGCCTTGGCCCTGCGATCGCACTGACCAATTCCCCCAGACCTCCGCGATCGAAACAAAGCTCACACGATCGCGGTTCAGTAGAACCTCAACCTACGCGATCGCAGTCCGGTTCACGCGATCGCGAAGAACAACTGACCTCGCTCCCCACGCGCCTGGCTAACTCTACACGATCGCAGCTCAACCCACGCGATCGCACTGCATTGGGCCCCTTCTACTCCGCGATCACACCTCCCTTCTTTCGATCACATAGAACAATCTGAGCCTGTCCATAATTAACTCTCTGCGATCGCACCACTTCACCCCCGATCGCAGTGAATAAAATCACTATGCACAAAAACCAGAAAACCAGCAATTGTTCTAAGTCCAAATGAGTCCGTTAATCACCCGAAATCAATCCTGAGCCCCTCGGGACCCCAACCATACTTACCAACATATCCCATAACATCATTCAAACTTAATTGCACTCTGAAAACACCAAAATAACATCAAAACTCCAAATTTACATTGGAATCAAGCCTAAGAAGTTTGATGTTTCTAAAATTCACCAATGATGCCGAAACAATCCAAATTAACTCCGATTGACCTGGAATTTTGCAGACAAGTCCAAAATGACATTACGAACTTGTTCCAATTGTCAGAATTCCATTCCGACCCCAATAGCCTATTTTCCATTGCCGCCCGGAATCGCCAAAAACTAACTTCCGCCAATTCAAGCCAAATTTTACACCGTACATCACTAATTGTTTTTCTGAACACCCTCCTAAGTCCCAAATCACCTAATGAAGCTATCCGAGCCATAAAATCCGCATTCCGAGGTAGTTTACCAATAAGTCAACTCTTAATTGACTTTTCCCATTTTAAGGCTATTCTTAAGGACTAAGTGTCTGAATTCTCATTTAACCATTCTGATTCCAAGCCTATCAACTCTAACACATTAATAACTGAATAACCAATCTATAGTAAGTCAATAGAAACAATTATGATGAAGGTTTTACGTAACGACGGACCGGGTTGTTACATTCTCACCCTCTTAAACAAGCGTTCGTCCTCGAACGAGTCTAGAAACATACCTGGAGTCTCAAACAAGTGAGGATACTTGCTCTGCACCTCCCGCTCGGTCTCCCATGTAGCCTCCTCTACTGGCTGACCTCTCCACTGCACCTTCACTGATGCTACCTCCTTAGATCTCAGCTTTCTGACCTCACGAGCCAAAATTGCTACTGGCTCCACTTCATATGACATATCACCCTCGAGCTGAACTGTGCTGAAGTCTAACACATGAGACGGATCACCAACATATTTCCTGAGCATCGACACATGAAACACCGGATGAACACTCGACAAGCTGGGTGGCAAAGCAAGTCTATAAGCCACCTCTCCAACCTTCTGAAGCTTCTCAAAAGGACCGATAAATCGCGGACTCAGCTTTCCTCTCTTTCCGAACCTCATAACACCCTTCATGGGTGATACTTTTAGCAGTACCTTCTCACCTTCCATAAATGATACATCCTGAACCTTCCGATCCGCATAGCTCTTCTGTCTAGACTGCGCCGTGCGAAGTCGCTCCTGAATAAACTTCACCATCTCCAATGCATCCTGAATCAAATCTGTGCCTAATAACTTAGCCTCACCGAGCTCGAACCAGCCAACCGGAGATCTACACCTCCTACCATATAAAGCCTCATACGGGGCCATCTGAATACTGGACTGATAGTTGTTATTATATGCAAACTCCGCTAATGGCAGAAACTGATGCCATGAACCACCAAAATCAATCACACAAGCCCGTAACATATCTTCCAATATCTGAATATCCCGTTCCGACTGCCCGTCGGTCTGAGGGTGAAATGCAGTGCTCAACTCAACATCAGTACCCATACCTTTCTGTACGGCTCTCCAAAACTGAGATGTGAACTGAGTACCTCTATCAGAGATAATAGAAACTGGAACTCCATGCAACCGGACAATCTCCTTAATGTAGATACCAGCTAACCGCTCTGAAGTATAAGTAGTAATGACAGGAATGAAATGTGCGGACTTGGTCAATCTATCCACAATGACCCAAATAGAATCAAGACCCCTCGACGTCCGTGGAAGCCGAACTACAAAGTCCATAGTGATCCTCTCCCATTTCCACTCTAGAATATCTAACCTCTGAAGCAACCCACCTAGTCTCTGGTGCTCATACTTGACCTGCTGGCAGTTGAGACACCGTGCTACATACTCAACAATATCTCTCTTCATCCGCCTCCACCAATAATGCTGCTTCAGACCCTGATACATCTTCGCGGCACCCGGATGTATAGAATACCACAAACTGTGAGCCTCTGTTAATATCAAATCTCAAATACCATCCACGTTGGGCACGAAAATACGGCCCTGCATCCTCATAAATCCATCATCACCAATAGTCACATCTCTGGCATCACCCCGCCGAACTCTATCCTGAAGAACCAATAGGTGTCGGTCATCATATTGTCGTGCCTTAATCTGATCAAATAGAAAAGGNCTTTCCCTGGATGATACAAAATGGTCAAGTCATAGTCCTTGAGAAGCTCCAACCATCTCCTCTGCCGCAAATTCAAATCTTTCTACCTTAGCAGATACTGCAAGCTACGATGATCGGTGTAAATCTCACACTGCACTTCATGCAAATAATGCCGCCAAATCTTTAAGGCATGAACAATGGCAGCTAACTCAAGATCGTGCACTGGATAATTCTTCTCGTGCACTTTCAACTGTCTAGACGCGTAGGCAATCACCCTACCGTCCTGCATCAACACCGCTCCCAAGACAACTCTAGAAGCATCACAATAAACCATATAAGAACCTGAACCAGTAGGCAACACTAATACCGGAGCTGTGGTCAATGCTGACTTCAGCTTCTGAAAGCTCTCCTCACATTCATCGGACCATCTGAATAGAACACCCTTCTGTGTCAATTTGGTCAGAGGTGAAGCAATAGAAGAAAATCGTTCCACAAAGCGACAGTAGTAACCCGCCAGACCAAGAAAACTCAGAATCTCTGTAGCTGAGGACGGTCTAGGCCAACTCTGCACCGCCTCAATCTTCTTCGGATCAACCTGAATACCCTCACTAGACACCACGTGCCCCAAGAAAGCTACTGAACCAAGCCAAAACTCACACTTAGAGAATTTTGCATAAAACTCCTCCTCCCTCATTCTCTGCAGCACGATTCTCAAATGCTGAGCATGCTCTTCCTGGCTATGAGAATAAACCAGGATGTCATCAATGAATACAATAACGAAAGTATCAAGATAGGGCTGAAATGTTATTCATCAATTGCATGAACGCTGATGGGGCATTGGTCAGCCCAAATGACATAACCAGAAACTCATAATGACCGTATCTGGTCATGAAAGTTGCCTTCGGAATGTTAGAATCCCGAATCTTTAACTGATGATACCCCGACCTCAAGTCAAACTTGGAGAATACCTTAGCTCCCTGAAGCTGATCAAATAAGTCATCAATGCGAGGCAACGGATAACGATTTTTCACTATAACCTTATTCAACTGTCTATAGTCAATACACATACGCATGGAGCCATCCTTCTTTTTCACAACAATACCGGCGCACCCCAAGGCGATACACTAGGCCGAAAGAACCCCTTATCTAAGAGTTCCTAAAGCTGCTCTTTTAATTCTTTCAACTCTGCTGGTGCCAT
>ML289079.1:0-32564 GCA_005239495.1 Nicotiana undulata
GAATCCGCTTTGTTGAAAAATTATACTGTGTATATAAATTGTATTTATAACAAACATATTCTTAATACAAATGATAACTTGAACCCACTTGACACAATTGCGCTGTCTGTGGAGTTGGTTTAGCGGGTTCAAAATATACGGATGGTACTTAGTTTGATTCCATTCGGTGTTTGGTCCAACATATATTTAGCGGAAGGAGTTTTACGTACTACCATAAGGAAAAGACACTTTGTCCCATATTTATTACTCCCATGTCTTCTCCTTTTTACTATTTTACTTTATTTTTCTTTGCATGAAATCAATAATAGTTATTCTATAAAAAATTTTTAACATAAAAGCATAGACTTATATTACTTAAAACACATTACAAAAACATAGAAGTAGTTTTATGGAAGTATTGCTACCCATACTTGCTAAATAATTACAAGCGTTGGTAGAGATGTCTTTAAAACTATTACAAGTATCAAGCTTGTTCCTTAGCACTTCATGTTCGACAAAATAAGGTGGACGAGCATGGAAAAAACACTTGGAAAGGGAGAGGGGTGTATTTGATTGCTTCCTCGGCCATCCGGTGTGCCACTTCATTACCTTCCCTGAAGTTATGCTTCAGGGGTGGGACCTTCAGTTGGTGCATTAACCATCTACATGCAAAGACAATGTTAGAGAAGTTAGTACCATCTTCGTACACAAGCTTAATAATGTCCATGCAATAAGTTTTAATTTCCAGATTTTCGAAATTCATTTCTTTGGCAATTTTCAGTCCCTCTAATAGAGCCATCAGTTCTGCATGTGTGGGGGAGAGTTCTTGGATTGCCTTGTGGAACACCATGATCCAATATCCATTGCTATTTCCGAATGTGCGACCAATACCTGCTATATTGTTACTATTATAGAAAGCACCATCACAATTTAATTTAACCCAGATTTTAGGAGGCTTCTGCCACTTGACATCAATAGTAATTGTTTTGTTAGTGAAATGATTTTTCTCTGTGAGAAAAATAAACTCCCAATGCAAGGTTAATAGTTTTGTTGGCATCCAAGTTACAGTTGAGGTTGTTCATGTTGTTGTGATTTCTATTTTTCCATATCTCCCATATGGAGTATGGAAATAGGGTTTTCCAACTAATCTTATTTTAATTTTGATACGTGAAAATATCCCTAAGTTTCACTAGCTAGTTTTCATCGCCTACCAAGTCTAAGGAGGTGATGCCCATGTTTTTCCAAAAATAATGCGCAATTGGGCAATCCAAAAAGATGTGGTGGATGTCTTCTATTCACATTCTGCAAACATTACATGTAGCATCTATATTTATACTTATTCGAGCTAGGTATGATCTACAAGGGATACAATTGTGCATACATTTCGACAAAAAAAAAAGATTTGATTTTGTTTGGGAAACAAAGGTCCCAGACCCATTTGAAGCATTTGGACGTTTGATTGGGTATGGTAGTAAGAATATAGCAAGATTTCGTGGAGAAGATACCACTTGAATTAAGTCTCCAGCTAAGTTTATCTATTTTGGATTCTTTACATGCGATGGGAGTTATGTTAATGTTCTTGATTACCTCAGGGGGTAACTCAAGAGAAAGAGCATTTAAATTTCATTCCTTGTTCTTAATAAGGTCTCATATTGATAGATTAAGGCCATTCTTATCAAGAGGGCCTTCAATGGAGCATCTTAGAGTGGGGGAATTATAGATCCAATTGTTACACCAAATATTCATCTTTGTATCTATTGAAAGATGCCAAAGAATGCCTTTATTACAAACCTTCCAACCTTGATAATGGATTTACAAATGAAAGAGGTATTTATGATGGATTTGTACCTAGCATATTTAACCATATTGAGATGACACCAAGAAGGGTCAGGGTTTTTCAGTAGTCTCCAAGCTAGGCTTGCTAGGGTTACCAAATTTTTAGATTTTGCTTGTTGAAGACCTAGCCCTCCTTCTCTCTTATCCCTAGTAATTGTATTCCAATTGATTAGGTGGATTTTTTTAGAATCACTGGAGGATCCCCATATAAAGTCCATTTGAATTTTATCAATTATTTTAACGGTCTTGGGGGGAAGAGGTGTGTATTTCAATGAGTGAGAGGGTATTGCACTTGAAGTGCTGGATGCTAAAGTTGTTCTTCAAACCATATTAAGAACCATCCTTTTTCTTCACCGGCAGAATTGGAGCACCCCAAGAAGACACACTAGACCGAATGAAACCCTTATCAAGAAACTCATGCAACTGCTCATTCAGCTCCTTCAACTCCGTTGGGGCCACACAATATGGTGGAATAAAAGTAAGCTGAGTTCCTGACAATAAGTCAATACCAAAATCGATATCCTTATCGGGTGGCATGGCCAAAAGATCTGCCGGAAATACATCTAGATAGTGTCCCACTACCGGAACTAACTCAATAGTAGGAGTATCAACACTGACATCTCTCATAAATGCTAGATATGCATCACACCCTGACCATCTGTTGTGCCGTAAGGAAGGACACGACCCTGCTAGGAACATAATCCAAAGTACCCCTCAACTCCAACGGCGGTAAACATGGCAAAGCCAACATCACTGTCTTGGAATGAATCAAGAATAGCGATATAGGGCGACAACCAATCCATGACCAAAATAACATCAAAGTCTACCATACTAAGCAATAATAGATCAACTATGGTCTCAAACAACTAATAACAACTATACTGATACACATGGTCAACAACAATAAAATCTCCTACATGCGTGGACACATAAATAGGATAACTCAAAGAATCACGAGAAGTACCAAAATACAGAGCAAAGTAAGATGATATATATGAATAAGTGATGCCTGGATCAAATAAGACTAATACATCTCTATGACAATCGGAACAATAATTGAGATAGCTGTATATGATGCAAACGCCTCCGTCCTACCTGGAAAATCATAACATCTGGTATGGCCTCCCCCTTTAGGGCGACCCCTACTCGGCTGACCTCCGCCCCTAGCTTGTTGTGAAGGTGGAGCGGCAACTGGTGCGCTAACCACAACTTGAGAAGTCTGTGGACCCGGTGGAATACGTTGAGCCTGAGTAGTCTGTGGAGGTGCACCCCTCCCGAGTCTGGGGAAGTCTCACACCATATGAAGAGTATCACCATACTCAAAACAAGCTCTCGCGGGATACGGCTGCTGAAACTGGCTCGGGCCTAGTCCGCTAGGCTCGCCGCTGAAAGTACCTCAAGGAGGTGCACTAGAGAGTGGCAGTGCATAATGATCAACTTGAGACTTGGGAGTAGCTAGAGCACCACTAGAAGCAGGAAGTGCTGAATGAACTGGAACACTCTCATAGCCTCTACCATAACGGGATGCAACTGGGGAATGGGCACCACTATATCCGCCAGAATTTTGAGGCCTCTTGGCCTCTATGTCCTCTCTCACGGCCCCGCATACCCTCCAATGTCTGTGCAATCTCTACCTTCTGCTGATATGGGGTATCTGTGTCCAACTCTTGAGTCATGCTGAATCTACTACTAAAGTTGAGCCCCTCGATAAATCGACAGACTCGCTCTCTGATTGCGGAATCCAAGGCAGGTGCATGTCTGGATAACTCACTGAATCTGACAGCATACTCTGACACGGTCATACCTGGCGCAGCTGCTCAAACTCCACATGCCATACATCCCGAAGGCACCAGGTAACAAACTCTCTTAAGAACATCTCCGAAAACTGAGCCCAAGTGAGTGAAGCTACATCGGCTGGGCTACCCTCATTATAAGCCCGCCACCACTGGTACACTGGTCCCGACGGCTGGAATATAGTAAAAGCAACCCCGCTCGTATCCATAATACTTATGGCATGGAGAATACGGTGGCACTTCTCCATAAAACCTTGTGCATCCTCTATAGCTAGGCCGCTGAAAGTAGGAGGGTGGTACTTCTTGTGCCTCTCAAGTCTAAGGTGCTCCTCCTTGGATGTTTCTACCCTAACCTCGGGCTGAACTGGAACAACCGGTTGCACTGGTATAACCTCTACAATGTGGCTGGTGCAAGTGGAATCAATCCCGGCTAAGATAAAGTATCAAACATGCTCAAGAACTGTGTGATGGTCTCCAGAAGTGTAGGGGTAGCAACAGGCGCCTCAGGTGCCTTCCCCCTAACTGGAGCTACTAGTGGTTCCTCGGTCACAACTAGGACAGGTGCTCTGGTTGCACCATGTGCCCCTCCTCGGCCTCTGCCCTGGCCCCGGCCCAACCTCTCGCGACTCTAGTAGGGGGCGCATGTGTCTGATCGTTGAATCCAGCGGACCGTGTCCTCGCCATCCGTGAGAGAATAAAAAGGCAAAGATTCAGTATTTGGAAGTCAAAATGATAATGAATAAAAAAGTGATATTTTCCTAACAATTCCATTAGCTCTCTAAAATAAGTACAAATGACTCCATACTGATCCTGCGAGACTCTACTAAACCTGCTTATGGCTCGTAACACCTATGAACCTAGAGCTCTGATAACAACTTGTCATGACCCCAATCCTCTTTATGTAGGATGTCATGATGGGAACCTTGTCTCTAAGATTAGGTAAGAAGCCTAACACACATAAAGAATTTAACATAAATAGTAAGAAAACTTCCAATATAACCAATAACAATCATAAGAAGGACTCCGCAATACAATTGAACATAACACCAAAAATCCGGTGACACCGAGTCATAATCTCTACGCGAGTATACTGGAACACCCCTATACAACAGTATCTATAAAAGGAGAATATACTAGATAGAGGATGATTTTGAGGCCAGCGAAAGCTGTCAAGTATACCTTGAAATCTCTGATCCAAGCTCAACTCACGGATGCCAAGATTGGTATGAAGTACCTGGATCTACACAAAATGTTATGCAGAAGCGTAATATGAGTACACCACAATGGTACACAGTATGTATCAAGTTTAACCTTGGTAGAGTAGTGACAAGATCAGGTCAAGACAACTACTGGAATAAATAAAGAAACTGAACAAGTATAGTGCCATACAATAATGGAAACAATGGAAATGATATAGTGAAGAAACATAACAAGATTAACTACACTGAAATTAAGGCAATTAAGACATCACGGAAGAAAACACATAATAAGAATTCCAAGAAAACGATGCAAATAAAACACAAGTGATGTAAATGAAAGGTATCAACAAGAATCACTACTGAGGTACCGCCTCATTGTCTCATTTCGCAAATAAAATTACAGTATTTCCATATACCACCGCGGGAGCCATACATTTAGTTTTGAACCTCGTGGCTTGAAGTAGTTTGCCTACTAGAAACACGTGTATCAAGACCACATTATCTCACGGCATGTGTATAAACCCCAATCCTTATACCACCACATGCGTATCAATATCACAACATATTACAAATCACACCTCAAGTTCCCAAAATCACAACTTGCCAAAGAAGTCAACAACAATAATGTTTCCACAATAAATAGCACATGGCTCAACCACAATATGTACAAGAGTCTCAACAATACCAACCACAATTGAATATCCCAACAAGAATGGTATTTCAATACATTACAACTTTGCCTCATGTGAATCACGACCTTTATAGCTTCAACACCATAATTCAACAATAAGATATTTCAGAAATAACAAATTGAAGTAAGGTAACTCAACAGTGAAATAATTAACAAGGAAATGAGAGAACAATAACTTCAACTAAGCATGTAAAGGCAAATAACAAGAGATGAGACAAGTATTTACAATGTCATGTAAATCAGGTAAGGATAGATTAACGATGATGGAGATAACATGTTTTGACAATTTAATTAAAGGCATGAAAAGAACAACTACATTTAACACCAATCAATTACTACATTTAGCCCGTGTACCCACTCGTCACCTTGCGTACACGACCTTCACGTACCACAACTAAAACAAAATAACACCAATATAAGGGGTAATTCCCCCACACAAGGTTAGTCTAGACACTTACCTCAAAATACGCTAACCAAATCCACTAATAAGTCTTTCTCGCAGTTATCCAACTTCGAACGGCTCGAATCTAGCCAAAATAACTTTATACCATAAATATAAACCATAGAACACTATTCTGAGTAATAAAGTTGGAATCTTTAAAGAAAATCAAAAAGTCAACTCCATACCCCCATCTCGGAATCCGATCAAAATTACCAAATACGAATACCCAGTCGATAATAAGCCTAACAATACTAAAATTATTCAATTTCGATTTCAAATTGACCTTCAAATCCCCAAAATAAGTCTATGAAGTTTTCATAATTTTCCCCAACTTCTCTAACCCAAAACACTAATTAAATGGTAAAAACAATTATGGGTTCAGGTGACATAATCAAATCCGAGTTAGAATTACTTACTCCAATCAACTCCTTGAAAATCTCTTCAAACATCGTCTAAAACCGAGGTCTCTCAAAATATGAAAAATGGAAAAAAACCATCGATTTGAGTATTAAGTACTGCTTCCTAGTCATTGCCTTTCGCGATCGAAGAAACACACTCATGATCGTGGAGAACAAATTCTCCCATCTCAAAAAACCTCATTCGCGATCACGAGAGCTCAGTCGGGAACACTATGATTAGCTTCCTCAACTTAAACAATCCCATCCCAGGCCACGCGATCACGAAGAACATCATGTGCCTCAGTCCTAACCTCTCATTCCTCATACGTGGATACTCAATCCCCCCTCATGCGTTCACGATTCACAAACTCCTCAATCATTGCAATCACCTCCCTTACTTCCGGAACGCAATGAGTAAAATTCCATCTTCCACAACTACTCTACGCAATAGCACTACATCCTCCGCAAACACGGTGAAGGAAACTAGGCTCAGAAAACAAGTTGTTCGATTTCAAGAACAATTGGTCCGAACTCAATCCGAAACACAAAGGGTCCCCGGAGACCCCGTTAAAACATACCATCAAGTCCTAAAACATGATACGAACTCGCTCAAAGCCTCAAATCACATCAAACAACACTAAAACTATAAATCACAGGTCAATTCAAGCCTAAGAAACTTATGAACTTCTAACTTCTAAAACTAATGTCGAAACATACTAAACAAACTCCAATTGACCTCAAATTTTGCACACAAGTCATAATTAACACAATGGTATTGTTTCAACTTTCAAAATCAAAATCCGAACCCGATATCAATAAATTCAACTCCGGGTCAAACTTCTCAACCTTGCTTTACTCCCATCGTGTGATAACTTGATAGTTTATCTTATATTTTAGAACCTAATTTTGTGTTTTGAGGTCTCAAAAACCTTATTTTAGACTTCCTCAATTTGCGCGCTTAGTCTGGGTGTTCTTCCGAGAGGCTTATATGTTAAAAAGTGATAAAAATAAGAATTTAGCCTTAAAATTCATTTAATTTGACTTTGTTCAACGTTTTGAGAAACGGGCCCGGATTCGTGTTTTGAAGCTGCAGGTGGGTCCGTACTGTAATGTGGGACCTGAGCGTATGCCCGGAATTGAATTCAGAGGTCCCTAGTTCGAGTTATTGATTTTTTTTAAACAATTGTAAGTTTGAAAGTTTTATGGTTTTAAAGGATCGACTGTTGTTTGGATTTATTGATACCAGGTCCGTATTTTGGTTCCTGTCACGACCCAAATCCTAATTCAAGTCGCGATGGCGCCCAACAGCGGGGTCAGGCAAGCCGATATAACCTTCGCTAAGTGATACCCTTCCCATTCGACCTAACAAGTCAATAATTACCAGTTTAAAACAACTAATATGATACTAGCCTTGAGTGAAGGTAAAAATCATAGTAAATACAAGGCCGAAATAAGACATATACATAGTTATACAACCCAAAACCCAAAATATATACCGCGTGTGTGCCAGGAACTAGTGTTACGAATGTCACGGGCAACTACTGAATATACGACGACTGCAACATATACAGGGTCTCAGTCTGAATGAAATAGACAGAGAGCATAACAAAAGAAACTCCAGGGTGCTGCTAGGAAGTCGCCAGGAAAGCAGCTCACCGTGAAGTATGACCACGCTATCAATATCTAGCACCGGCCTGAAAATCAGATGGACCACCCTCAGGACCTGTACAGTCAAGTACAGAAAAGGAAAGAAAGTGCAGCATGAGTACATATATATAAATATGTACCCAGTGAGTATCCCGTCTAAACTCGAAGAAGTAGTGACGAGAGGTCGACTAGATACTCACGAAGGTCTAGCAACATGATATAGAATGAGATAAGGCTAAAGCAATAGGCATGCGAAACAGTAAGCAGCAAGTATATGAACATATAATGTGACACAAGTAAGAGTACCACGTACCAATTTCTCTTATTCAACAATACCTTGCCAATATGACATACGTGAACCAGACTCAAGTGTACATATACCGACACGGACAAAACAACCGGCCGGAGTCATAGGGTAGGTCATAAGGACTGAGGTCATAAGCTCCCCACGATCGCGAATCATACCTGTGACACGTGTGCTGACTCGATAGTAATAAGCTCCCCATGATCGCGAATCATACCTGCGACTCGTGTGCTAGAACTCGACGAGGCTCAAAAAGATCCAATCTCAACAGGCGATTGGCAAAGGTCTGAATGTCCAAGGCTAGAGGTCTCTCCTCCGCTGCAATGTAAGCTAAACTGCCCATACTCGCTGCTCTCCTGCTCAAAGCATCTGCCACTACATTTGCCTTGCCCGGGTGCTACATAATAGTAAGATCATAGTCTTTCAACAACTCAAGCCACCTCCGCTGCCTCAAATTAAGGTCTCTCTGCTTAAGCAAGTACTGCAGGCTGCGGTGGTCCGTATAGACCTCACAAGATACACCATATAAGTAATGCTGCCATATCTTCAAAGCATGAACAATCGACGCCAACTCCAAATCGTGCACAGGGTAATTCTTTTCTTGAACCTTCAGCTGTCGCGAAGCATAAGCAATAACCCTGCCATCCTGCATCAACACACACCCCAACCTGACGCGTGAAGCATCGCAATATACAGTATACATCCCTGACTCAGAAGGTAATGATAGAACTGGCGTTGAAGTCAATGGTGCCTTGAGCTTATGAAAGCTCGCCTCATAATCGTCTGACCATCGAAACGCGGCATTCTTCTGAGTCAATCTGGTCAATGGGGTTGCGATAGAAGAAAACCCCTCCACGAACCGACGGTAATATCCTGCCAAACCCAGAAAGCTCCTTATCTCTGAAGCTGAGGTAGGACGCGGGTAACTCTGAACTGCCTCTATCTTCCGAGGATCAACCTTGATACCCTCTCCTGAAACCACATGCCCTAGAAATGCCACGGATTCCAGTCAAAACTCGCACTTGGAGAACTTAGCATATAGCTTATGCTCTCGCAAGGTCTGAAGCACAACTCTCAAATGATGCTCGTGCTCAACCAAGCTCCGTGAGTAGATCAATATATTATCAATGAAAACAATAACGAAGGAGTCGATATACGGCCTGAATACCCTATTCATCAAGTCCATAAATGTTGATGGGGCATTAGTCAAGCCAAAGGACATCACTAGAAACTCATAATGGCCATATATGGTGCGAAAAGCAGTCTTCAGAACATCAGAAGTCCGAATCTTCAGCTAGTGATAACCCGATCTCATATCTATCTTAGAAAACACTCGAGCACCCTGTAGCTGATCAAACAAATCATCAATGCGCGGCAGAGGGTACTTATTCTTGGTGGTCACTTTATTCAACTGGCAGTAGTCAATACACATCCGCATAGACACATCCTTCTTCTTCACAAATAGGACTAGAGCACCTCACGGCGACACACTTGGCCTAATAAATCCCTTGGCCAACAACTGCTCAAGCTGCTCCTCTAGTTCCTTTAGCTCCTTAGGAGCCATTCGATAAAGAGGAATGGAAATAGGCTGAGTATATTGAGCCAAATCAATACAGAAGTCAATATCTCGATCTGGAGGCATGCCTGGAAGATCTGCAGGAAACACATCTAGAAACTCCCGAACAACCGGTACTGAATCAATGGTAGGAGACTCGGCGGTGGTGTTCTGCACATAAGCAAGATAAGACAGACACCCTCTCTCGACCATATGCCGAGCTTTCATGAAGGAAATGACCCGGCTGAAGGCACTAACTGAAGAACCCCTCCATTCTAATCTTGGCGACTCAGGCATGGCTAACGTAACTGTCTTGGCATGGCAATCTAACACAGCATGATAAGAAGATAGCCAATCCATGCCCAAAATTACCTCGAAATCAACCATATCAAGCAATAACAGGTCGGCCCTGGTCTCAAACCCACATAAGGTAATCACACAATACCGGTAGACCTAGTGTACCACCACAGAGTCGCCCACAGGAGTGGATACATACAAGGGAGAACCCAAAGACTCGAAAATAACATCCAGAGAATGGGCAAATAATGCTGAAACATATGAATATGTAGACCCTGGATCAAATAACACTGAAGCCTCTCTACCACAGACTGAAATCATACCTATAATCATAGTGTCTGAGGCCACTGCGTCCGCCCTGGCCGGAATAGCATAGAACCTGGATGTAGCACCTGATGACTGAGCTCCCCCAAGAAGAGCTGGAGCTGAATGACCCCCTCCTGACTGGCCTCCCCATCTAGGACGTCCCCTGCCAATCTGACCTTCACCCCTAGGTGGTCGAACATCTTGTGCGGGACCCATAGGCTGGTGACTCTGCTGAACGGCCTTGCCCCTAAAGCGGGGTCAATACCTTTTAATGTGGCCTAAGTCCCCACACTCGTAACATCTCAAATGCGACATATCCTGCTGGCCTGAAGAGTAAGAGTCCCGAATGGATGGAGTGCAATGAGAATCATCTGTGACAACACTAAAATAGGAACCGGAGGATCTCTGATGGCTGGAGTAACCACTGGATGGACTGTGAATGGCTGGAGGACGGTAGGAGCGCTCTGGCATGACACTGAACTGAGGACTCACGGAGACACCCCTGGGAGGAAATGGAGGTGTTGAATATGAAGGCCTACTGAAATGACCTCTGCCCCTCGTTGGAGCACCCCCGAAGTCGCCTAAGAATTTGGCCCTCTTATCCTGCTGACCTGACTGGCCCTGCTCCCTGCTCCTCGTATGGTAACCCTCGATCCGTTGAGTTATCTCGACTACTAGTTGGAATAGGGTACCCATCTCTACCTCTCTAGCCATGGGGGTCCTGATACCTTGATGTAAGCCTGCCACAAACCTTCGCACCCTCTCAGCATCAGTGGGCACTATCATAAGGGCATGGCAGGATAACTCCGAAAACCTCGCTCATAGTCAGTCACGGACATCTGCCCTTGCTCTAACCTCTCAAACAGACCTCGAAGCTCCTCCCTCTCAGACGGTGGAAGGTATCTGTCCAGAAATAGCTGTGTAAACTGCTCCCAAGTAACCGGTGGAGAGCCTGCTGGCCTACTGAGCACATAAGACTGCCACCATCTGCGAGCTCTGCCCTCTAACTGGAAAGTGGTGAAATCTACCCCGTGTGACTCCAATATCCTCATATTGTGCAGTCTGTCCCTGCACCTGTCGATGAAATCCTGGGCATCCTCACACTGCTCGCCTCCGAAGCCTGGAGGAAGAAGTCTAATCCATCGGTCTAGTAACTTCTGCAGGTCCACCTCTGCAATGGGTCTGGGCTCTGGCTGTGCTACTATAGGCTGAACTTCAATCACGGGCGGTGTACCCGGAATAGGATGTGCTGCTGCAGGTCCTGTGGTCTGAGCGGTAGGGGTCTGAACTCCCCCTCCTGCCTGAGAAGTAGCAGGATCTGATGGAAGTACCCCTGCCTGGGACATAATGTCCATAAACCTCAACATGCGGCCCATAACCTTCTAGAAGCCTGGCGCCATCATAAAGTCTGCTGGAGCAGGAGCAACTGGAGGCAGCTCATCCTGCTCCTCGATAATAGGATCCTCAGGTGGTGCAACTGGTACGGCTCTGGGACGTCCTCGTCCTCTAACTCGGGCAGTGCCCTATCCCTGCCTCCACCACGGCCTCGAGTGGCGGGGGTAGCGGCCTCTCCCAGATCAGGTACATGAGAAGCACGCGTCCTCACCATCTGTAAGAGAATAGAAGATCAAGTTTGAGTACATCATTGATTGCATGATAGGATATGAACAAAAGGAGTTTCTTAACACCCTATAGCCTCCTGAAGATAAGTACAGATGTCTCCGTACCGATCCGCAAGACTCTACTGGGTCTGCCCGTGACTCGTGAGACTACGTGAACCTAAAGCTATGATACCACGTTGCCACAACCCAAATGCTAATTCAATTCGCGATGGCGCCCAACAGCGGGGTCAGGCAAGCCGATATAACCTTCACTAAGTGATACGCTTCCCATTCAACCGAACAAGTCAATAATTACCAGTTTAAAACAACTAACATGATACTAGCCTTGAGTGAAGGTAAAAATCATAGTAAATACAAGGCCGAAATAATACATATATACATAGTTATACAACCCAAAACCCAAAATATATACCGCGTGTGTGCCAGGAACTAGTGTCATGAGTGTCACGGGCAACTACAGAATATACGACGACTACAACATATACAGGGTCTCAGACTGAATGAAATAGACAGAGAGCATAACAAAAGAAACTCCAGGGTGCTTCTAGGAAGTCGCTAGGAAAGCAGCTCACCGTGAAATATGACCACGCTATCAATATCTAGCACCGACTTAAAAATAAGATGGACCAGCCTCCGGACCTGTACAGTCAAGTACAGAAAAGGAAAGAAAGTGCAGCATGAGTACATATATATAAATATGTACCCAGTGAGTATCCCGTCTAANNTAATAGCTTGCCAATACTGACATATGTGAACCAGACTCAAGTGTACATATACCGACACGGACAAGACAACTGACCGGAGTCATAGGGTAGGTCATAAGGACTGAGTTCATAAGCTCCCCACGATCGCGAATCATACATGCGACTCGTGTGCTGACTCGATAATAGTAATAAGCTCCCCACGATCGCGAATCATACCTACGACTCCTGTGCTGATAATAGTAATAAGCTCCCCACAATCGCGAATAATACTTGTGACTCGTGTGCTGACTCGATAATAATAATAAGCTCCCCACGATCGCGAATCATACCTGCGACTCGTGTGTTGACTCGATAATAATAGTATTTACATATAGGTACTTACGGGTACCGACTCGACCGTGAACTCAACAGGACTGTGTCAATATCATATCACTGATAGCCAATTAGGATTTACATCATCATATTCTTACCTCTCCCATTTCATTTCAACAATAAACATAATTTATATTGCACACAGTGGTTCAAATAAGGCACGAAATGGCATGCTCGTGGGTCCTACGGCTACCCGACATAGCAATATAGTCGCCACGTACGGACTCTCGTCACTTGGTACGTATGCGGTCCCTGCAACATGTACACATAGAAAACAAGGAACCTACAGGGACATTTCCCCCTTACAAGTTTGGAAAGGAGACTCATCTCGTGACGATATCACCCCTCGAATCAAGGATGCGCCCGAATCTCCGAAATTCACCCTCGACCGCTCGCAACTAACCAAACATGGTATAATTGGATTAATTTAGGTTCCAAGAAGAAGAATTAACAAGAAATCCTAAATTTAAGCATTCTTGACCATTTTTGGAGTTTCAACCCCGGGCCCACACGTTGGGATTTTCAAAAATTCTTGAAGGAATCACCTACCTGAAGTCTAAGGATCGAAGTTATGTGATTTATACAAGAATTCATAGCCCCAAATGAATAATTCACCAATTTATTCAAAGCCCTAGAATTTCTATCCCAATTTTATGATTTTGGATTCTTTAGGAATTAAACCCGTTGAATTCTATGCATAATAGTGAAAAATGGAAGAGAATTACTTACCTCTACAGTGGGTGGTCGTGGGAGGTATTACTCAAACTTGGATGCTCTCTAATGGAGGTTGATGGTGGATAAAAATGATGAAAACCCGTATTTTTGGACATTTAAAGAGGCTGGCAACAGTAATTTCCGCACCTGCGGTCTCGCACATGCCAGAAACCGCCCTTTTGGAAAAGGGCCTGGGACCCTGGCATCGCACCTGCGGAGAAGGAGTCCGCACCAGCGGTCCTGCTCCTGCGGAAGAAGGGTCGCGCCTGCGATGGGGGTCGCACCTGTGAAGGCTGGACCGCAGGTGCGGTCACACCAGAAGTAACTGCACTAGCAATGGTTTTTGCTGGTTTTTGGCCTCGTGCGGGGTCCGGGAGGCACCTAGGCCCACCCGAGCCCCCGTCAAAACATACCAACAGGTCCCAAATCAGAATATGGACTGGCTCGAGCCTACGGAACACTCATAACATCGCTAAAACTCATAATCACCCTCCAAAACCCCTGAAATCATAACTTAATAACTTTGAAATTTCTAGAATTCATTTCATTGCACCGAACGGGTCTATACTACTCGGAATGACCTCAAATTCTGCAAACCATTCATAAATGACTATACGGAACTATTCCCGATCCCGGAATTCCATTCGGACCTCGATAGCATAAAGTCTTGTTTCAAGCCAAATTCCAAACTTAAGGAAATCTTGATTTCCATTTCGGGCGCCGAAATTCTCCCGGGTCGTCAGATACCCAAGATGAACATACGCCCAAGTCCGAAATCATCATACGGGGCTAACGGAGCTATCAGAACTCGATTCCGAGGTTGTTTGCTCAAAATGTTGACCGAAGTCAAACTTGGCCAAATAGGCCAACCTTAAGGAATCAAGTGTTCCTAAACCACTCAAATCATTTCCAAATCCCGAACCACCCACTCCCGCAAGTCATAAAGCACGAGTAGCCGCTATGGAAGGTTTCATTAAGGGAATGGGGTCGTAATATGCAAAACGACTGGCTGGGTTGTTACAGTTCCAAAGCCAGCTATAGGTCCACAGTAATATTTATGACTTGTCTGTCGAATTTGGTGAGAAGCGGAGTTGATTTTACGTGATTCACACGTTCTGTTGTGAAAATAGAAATTTTAAAGTTTTCTTGTAAATTTCATTTGATTTGGTGTCCGATTCGTAGTTCTAGGCGTTATTTCGGTGTTTTGATCGCACGAGTGAGTTTGTATGATGTTTGAGGACTTGTGTGCATGTTTCTTTTGGAGCCCCGAGGGCTTAGGTGAGTTTCGGATAGGCTTCAGACATTTTTTAAACATACAAATCTAGTGTTTCCTGCATTTTCAGGTGCCTTCTAGTTTCCTTCCTCATGTTCGCGAACGCGAAGTGTGAACTGGGCTGGGTGTGTTTTTCTTCTACGCAAACACGAGACTACGATCGTGAACGCAGACCATTGGGGGTTTGTTCTACAAGAACGCGAATAGTCCCCCGCGAACGCGTATCAATAGGCAGGCTGGGAAGGGGAGATTAGGTAACTCTACGCGAATGCGATTCGGGAACGCAGGTAAGAGGGGCTAGACCTTCGCAAATGCGTAGTGTTAGTCGCGATCGCGTAGGCCATTTAGTTCATGCTCTTCGCGAACTAGCAAGCCCTTCGTGAACACGAAGAAGGCCTGACGCCAGTGAATAAAACTTTCACAACCCAAACCGAAGGGCCACGATGGGCACTTGGTACCTTACTCAACCCATGTCACGACCCCAAATCCTAACAGGCCGTGATGGCGCCTATCGTGGAACTAAGCTAGCCAACCTTCACCTTACTACGCGTTTGTTCAACTATAAGAGTTCACAATTTAATAATAAGCGTACAACCATAGCATAAATAATGAAATTAAGCCTTAGCGTCCCAATAATAGTCTAAACAAACCTCCCAACACTGGAGTCAATAGTCATGAGCATCTAAGAATAAATAAATCTATCTCTGCTAAAACTATAATATATGTCTCTGAATCAAGTACTAAAACTAAACAAAGAAGGGAAATGGAGAAGTTGTGGATGCTGGACAGCTAGCCCGAAATCCTGTAACAGCTGCTAACGAACAAGAACATCTACTGCTCCAGACCGTCACCTGAATCTGTGCACAGAGGCACAGGGAGTCTTTATGAGTACGCCAACTCAGTAGTAATGAAAATAAATCACATTCTGAGAATTATAAAACACACAGTACAGATACACAATTTCACAAAACCAGTAAAACACCAAGTCACCATGTAGTATTCATCAAATAAGTAAGTTCGAAATCGGTTTCCGGAAATCCTTTGAAATAAGTGTAATATCAGTGTATCTCAGTAAAACTAGTTTGAAAATGAAGTAAATCATAGTTCGAAAACTTAGTAAAATAATCATAAATCTTCCCCTCGAGCCAAAATCATTTCTCGTAACCGTTGCCCCTCAAGCACACTCTCTCAATCACTCAGTAACAATCATCACTTAGTATTATCCCCGCGGGAAATAATCATCACTCAATAGGTACCTGCGCTCACTTGGGGTGTGTACAAACTCCGAAGGGGATCCTACAGCCCAAGCGCTATAATAACATAGTCCTGAAAGCCTCACTTAAGACTTAAAAGCCTTCTCACAATATAGGCCTAAAGCCTCCCTCAAGGCCTGAAAGCCTCCTCACAATATAGGCCTGAAAGCCTCCCTCATATAAGGCCTGAAAGCCTCCTCACCATACAGGCCTGAAAGCCTCACTCAGTCAGACACTCACAATTTTCCCTTACGCCATAAACATACCGGGTTCTCGACCCAAAACAGTGTTTCAATTTTCAATAAATTGTATCAAAATACTCTGAGTGTCAAAACAATTTATCAGGAAAAAACTGAGTGTAAAGTCATAACATATCAGTGAGGAAAATATAGTAAACACAGCCCCCAAGGGGAAAACAGATCGGCACTAGGCCCCAAACACGGCTTACGGCCCAAATCATATCATAATAAAATAATACTAATTAAGCATAGGCTAAAAAATCGGTTTCGCAACTCAATAGTCACCTAAATAGGAAAGATATTTCCAAAGTTTCGACCTTTGCATTCCAAAACCCGTGAAAGGGTGCATAGTCCGGGGTTTCATACCCTCAGGACAGGATTTAAAGACATTACTTACCTCCGGAACTATTCCGCAACACGCTTGCCTCTCGAATCAACTTCTGAAGGCTCCAAATCTGTCAATTTCATATTTTTATCATCAATTTATGCTTAAGGAACGAATTCCAATCGAAAGATATCAAATTTAACTCAAAAACCCGAATTTGGTCAAAACTTGACCCCCGGGACCACGTCCCGAAACACAGAAATTTTTATACAAAACCGTTCTTTATCATCTCACGAGTCCGTACGTATAAAGAACTCTAAAAGTGGAGTCCGTTTGAACCCTCAAATCGACCCCTAAAGGTCTAATAATCTCATGCCCTAAACCCACCTTTTTCTACTGATTTTCATGAATTAAATGCTGAGATTATGTTCTATAATCACCCATAAACGTGTTTTAATGATCAAAAAACTTACCTCTATGAAGAATACTGATTTCCCTCTTCAACAATCGCCCCAAAGCTCTCTGTCCGTACAAAAATGGTGTAAAAAGGGTTTAAGTCGCGGAGGGTTTAATTATATACTGCCCAGTGATTTCTTCACATTGACCAGCCCTTATGACCTCCGCGAATGCACTACTCTGCCCAATAAACACATGGCAATCGCACCCCCAGGCCCGCGATCGCACAGTACAAGCGGACTTGGGGCCCCTCTGATGGTCTACCCTTACGCGGTCGCAACATCCTTCCCGCGATCGCATAGTTCAATCTGCCCATACTCCGCTATCGTAGACCAGTGTCCGCGATCGCACAGAACAAAATGTGACTTCCCCCAATTAACTCTCCGCGTTCGCATCAATTCCCTCGCGATCGCAATGAGGAAATTGTTGCTGTGCAAAAACCAGAAAACCAGCAATTTTATCAAGTCCAAATGAGTCCGTTAATCACCCGAAATCAATCCAGAGCCCCTCGGGACCCCAACCAAGCTTACCAACATATCCCATAACATCACTCAAACTTAGTTGCACTCTCAAAACACCAAAACTAACATCAGAACACCAAATTTACATCAGATTCAAGCCTAAGAACTTTGATATTTCTAAAATCCACCAATGATGCCGAAACTATCCAAAACAACTCCGATTGACCTAAAATTTTGTAGACATATCCAAAATGACATTACGAACCTGTTCCAACTGTCGAAATTCCATTCCGACCCAGATAGCCTATTTTCCACTGCCGACCGAAAATCGCCAAAAGCTAACTTAACCAATTCAAGCCTAATTCTACACCGGACATCACAAAATTATTTCGAACACACTCATATGTCCCAAAACACCTAACGAAGCTATCCGGGCCATAAAATCTGCATTCCGAGGTTGTTTACCAATAAGTCAACTCTCAACTGACGTTTCCCATTTTAAGTCTATTTTTAAGGACTAAGTGACTGAACTCTCACAACAACCATTCAATTTCAAGCCTACCAACTCTAATACATCAAATACAGTATAACCAATCTATAACAAGCCAATAACAACAATTATAATGCAGGTTTTATGTAACGACGGATCGGGTCGTTACAACCCAGTACGAACGTAACATATATTTCTTATCGTACTATCATGGGTAAATGGGCCAAAAGGGTCGTCTTGAGATAACTAGAATAACATATAAGTACATACTAGACACATGATGACCCAACATTATGTAGAAACTTATACATGTGACATACTGGCCTATAAGTCTGACATGATCATTTGTACACTCAAAACGTAGGCCGACATGGCTATACAAGTATCCATACACATGACATTTGTCTACAAGCCTCTAAGAGTACATAAACATCATAAAGGTTGGGACAGGGCCCCGCCATACCAGTCAATACATGTCCAAATCTTACTGACCAAATAGGCAACCCGAGAGCAAGTGGAGTGCACCAACACCTTCCATTGAGCTAACAGCCTACTAGGCGGACTCTTAACCAGTTTATCGGGACCTTCGAGCATGAAACACAGCGTCCCTTAGAAAAAGGGACGTCACTACGAATAAAGTACCTAGTATGTAAGTTAGGAAAGCATAAATATGAACAATAATGTAAAGATTGGTACAAAAGATACAACTTGTAAAATTTGAGTGCCTCTAAGGGCGACTGACATTAAATGCATGATACATAAATATATACACATACTTTTAAAACCACAAGCCTTTGTGGGCATCATCATCATATTGTACCCCGCCTCGAAAAGGACCTTGTAAAAACATACTCGGCCATCATAAGGCTCGGTAGAATTGTACCCGGCCATGTGAGCTCGGTAAACCCAAGTGATCAGTGGTTGCACAATAGGTGTCATACCTGGTCGACTATAGCACGGCTCGGTAGAGTAAAATAGATACTATATATAATGCATGCTAGACTCATTGAATCATGTTCTAAACCTTTCAGAGTGATGTAAGGTAGTTTCACCTTCGATTAACATTATGGACACCCGTACATCAATATGAACCTCAGTAGGATTCAAGGATCATGCGTACTTGCTTATATTAACTTTATAAGGAAAGAACAACATGGGAAACCTTAGTTTCTAAGAGTAGATCCATTATGAATTAACGTATCGTTTATGTTCATTTCACTTTATATCATGCCAAAAGAAAGAACTAAGTTCCTTAACATACCTTAACCAAGTTGAATCCTTAATACCTTCCAAGCAACTCTTCAAACAAGTCACAATCTAACATAGCATAAGGAGATTTAAAATCAGTGTTGAGAAAAGGCTAAGTCTGTAACTTATGCTAGTAGCTCGTTTACCTAAATTCGGGTAGCATCTCCCCTGTAACAAGGGCCTACTCCAATACCACATATAACCAACAAAAGCTAGAGAAATACAACAACATATAAATATCAAAAACAAGATGTCACACCCCAAACCTGGGAAGGCGTGGCTGGCACCCGGTGCCATGCTGGCCCGAGCGAACCACTGTGTAAATCATTTGTTTTTCTTCTGTAACTATCATGAGCCAACATGGCCACAACTCATAATGTATAATTGTAAGTGGGCAACATTGTATCACTAAACCATTTTTCTTAGCACATGAATACATATGGGTTGTCATGGCCTCTGACATACTGTACAAAATGAACCTTTGTCTACAAAGCCTCTAAGATTATTTGACATCAAATGGGACAAGGTACCGGCCTACCCATAAGTCTGTACCAAAATTATGACACGATTACTCACAGACTCGGCTGCACTCTGAATAACATGAAGTCTTATCGATCCTTCACTGAAGCCAATCTAATCTAATATGAGGGCTCGTCAAACTGATTATCTATACATGCAGGCATAAATGCAGCGTCCCCAACAAAAGGACGTTAGTACAAATAATGACTGAGTATGTAAGGCGGAACTGAAACATAACAGTAAGTCAACATTAATTAAAGACATATAAGAGTCAACCTTAATCTCTGAAGTGCCACCTTATATGCATTACTTATTACACACACACACACACACACACACACACATACACACACACACACATATATATATATATATATATATATATATATATATATATACTCATCTAAAGTTTGGTCTTGAGCGTACTCATTCAAAATTTTAGCCTATTATGTAATTTTCCAACTTGACTTAGACTTAGGCCTCTCCTTAGACCCACATTACTTAATATATTCCTCGTACACTTATTACCATATCCCATTGATATCCATCATATTAATAGCTCTCGTTCGCACATAAAATAATTTAATTAGCCTACCTTGACGCCACAAAATCTTAAATTACATAGAGAATTTTTCTAGGGCCTTTCATTCTCCCCCGCTTAGGATNTTTATCCATATCTTATGATGCATGACTGCCTAACTGATCAGTGGTAATTTCCCGATCGGTTCATAGCATGATGGTAGATGTATGATTGCTCAACCGATCGTAGCTCGGTGGTTAAATATGTAACTGCCCAACCGGTCATAGATCGGTGGTAAATGTATGATTGTTCGACCGATCGTAGTCGGTGGTAAATTAATATGCTTGACTACCCAACAGATGGTAAACAATGATACATAGCTGCCCAATCGGTTTTAACTGCCCGACCAGCCGTATCATGATGGTAAATGCATGAAGATGCATGTATCACTATATGAAAAACATTAACATCTCTATCATATGCCTCAATAGGGACTTAGAAACATACTTAGACATACTTGAATATCACTTTTTAGGAATGAATAACGTAGATATCCTTAACTATAAAGATTAGAACCATTTATGGAATAACATTATGTTTACGTCTTGTTAATTGGATCATGCCAAAAGAAAGAAGGATTAGTCTTAACATACATGTATGATATCTTCCTTATTACTCAACCAAACTTAACACAACTTATTTCATCTACAACAAGTGAAATGATATTGCCGTTAACATATAATATCGTACAATCGAAATTGTCTAATCGTATGACTTAAGGAAAATCGGGCAGCAACTCCCCTATTTTTAATACAACCCAAATACCACTAAGGATCATCAACAGACCAGCAACAACAACTATAACCAATAATAGCAACAACAACGATATGTTCCAATATGAGTTTCTCCAATTATCTTAACAATCATATTGACTGGCAAGCTAGTTTTTACTCATAACAAGATATAAATTGAATCCAACTCTTAATCCATAAATTAGTTACAACCTTTAGAACATCATACTTATATGTACCATATTATTTCTAGTTTAAAACATCCACAAAATACCTTCCAAAACAGCCTCATACATCTAACACCTTAATTTATATCGTTAATCACTTGTTTTCATCTTTTCTTTTACAATCAACTTAATTACCACCTAGAAAATCTTAACAACATCAGCCACAACATTATCAAATTATTTCTCACAATTTTCAGCCACCAAAAACCATATATTTAGCCACGAAACAATCCAACCAAAAACACAATCATATCCCATCTTCTTTCAAGTTCTATCTTATGGGTTTTCACTCAAACAACACAACCAACACAAGATTAACCTTAGGAATAATCAAGAAGATGTTATACATACCTTGTAAACTCTAAACCCTAACTCAACTCACAGTAACCCTCAATCACACCACAACATCATAGAAGCATTCTCTTGGAGTCTTTGACACCTTTGATGATAAATTGTGTTGATTTCTTTTTAGTTAGGTTCTTGGGATCTTAGACCTGTTCTTGGAGAGCTTGAGAATGTTTTGGTGTAAGAAATATATTTATATTGATGAAAAGTAATGGGTAAAGACAACTTATAAGCCCACCGCCACAATTCTCCAAGCAGGTGGGTAAGCTACCTGCTTGGCAGCTTGAGCAGTGCAACTTCGGATAGTTGTATCTCTCTACTCCGATATCGTATTGACAAAAGATTTTCAGTGTTAGAAACTAGACACTTGGAGATTTAATTCCATTTGAATATCTCCTTGTAAATCTTAATATATTGGGAGAACACTGCCTCGCAACTTGGCCTATAAACCTACCCATTTCTCCGAAGTGCGGAAACGTGACTTGGCGATCCTAAATTTTATAATTCATATTTCTCTACCCCAATATCGTACAAATAAATGATTTGGACTGTTGAAAACTAGGTTCAAGACGTTCATTTTGGTATGAGATATGTCCCAAAATGACATCATAAAGCTTACGAATTTAATTTCTCAAAACGGCTCGTTACAAAACAAATCTTAACTCGATTTTTCCGTAAGTTAAATCCAACTTTTCCAAACTTTATATTTTATATACAAACATCAATTGACTTACAACGTACTCTTATGTCCGATAACATGGGGTGTAACACAAGACACCATATAACAATAACAAGTCACAACTACTTTACGACGATATCATTAAAATTATAATGAAGTAATTCATCAATGATTATATCCTTATACCATATATTTATAACAAAGAAAATAATCCACAACTCCAACTATCTTCAATTAGCAACTTTATTCACTAGTTCATGTCTTATCCAACCATTTAACTTAACCAACATCAATATAACCTTGAGCACCTGCAAGAAAACAATACACATACCTCCTATAGTAGCTTCAAGTTGAAATATAAATTAAATTTAGCTTACAACAGCCCTCAATGGCAATACAACACCATAGAAGTGACTTAAGCTAATCCAAGTATTATCTTGTAGTTTATTATCCTAACAACTTAACCAACCTACAAGAAAGCTTAACAACAATTAGTAGTCTGTTATACTCACCTTAACCATTATCAAAAACTTTAAATTTAAAAAAAAAACACAGCCCCCAACTATCCTCAATGACAACACAACCTCAAAGAGGTGTTATTCTTCACTAGAACTAACTTTTGATGTTGAAATATGGTGTAATCTATTTGCAAGACTTGAAATAACCTAGGGTTGATATGAAAAATATAGGAGATTATTTTATAGGACATAAACCACTTAAAAAAAACCTCCCACATGAGCTGGGACAACCCAAAAATCAGCAACAACAAGAAGAACAAGAAACTTACTAGCGCGACGGGATTCCCGACACTTGATTTGTGTTGTTTGCCCTTTGTTTGGGTCTTGGATCATGAGAGAACCTTGAGAGAGTTTTTTAAGTATATAGGGTCTGAATATACTGAAAATGAACGAGTTAAAACAGGGTTGAGGCGTCTTATGTATATCGACATATCTAAACCGCCTATGTGGGTCCCATAGAGAGCTGCTTGGCGCAGTCCTGCTAAAATGCGAATATTTCTCTTATCCGATGTTGTATATATGAACGGTTGAATGAGATGGAAACTAGACTCATATATCTTCAACTTTGTAGATATATCATCCAATAATTCCAAGTATATTGGGAGAAAAGCTCGGTTATATTTGACTTAATTTTCAGCACATTATGAATGTAACTTGTGAATACCTTTGCCAACTCTTGTTCCACAACTTGCTTGACTTCAAAACGTAGCACACGACTATCATACGGTAATAATAACTCATAGCATAACCTATTATCATGTTAAGAACTATAGTCTCACCCTAAAGTACATGTTATAACATTCCAAACTTGTCGACTTTCGACGAAACTTATTTTCTTCAAATTGTTTAGATTCTAAGATTTCCAACCTTCTTGGTACCTGTTATTCATGATCTTATATATTTATAACCTCCAAGGTAACATGATTAACTTACTTTATATGCTTCAAAATATAATCTTATTTCTGATCTTACATCAATTTACTTACGACGTACTCTCACGTACGAAAACATGGGGTGTAACAAAAACAGACGTTTTTGCCATTCTTTCAAAATTTCAAAAGCTAGAAAACCTAAAGACGATTTTCCCAAGAGATTTTCTTCCTCAATTTTTTGGTAAGTGATTCTAACCTACTTTCTTTCAATTATCCATTATATTTCATGAGTTTTCAACAAACAAATATACGATTTTCATGGTGGAAATTGGGGGTTTGGGTAGAATTAGGGATTTTTGTATAATTAGAATTTAGACCTTGAATTGAGGTCATATTTTGAAACAAATTTCATAATCGAGCTCGATGGTGAATGAGTGAACGGATTTTCGTCTGAACCTTGGCTATTGACCAAGCAGGCCTGGGGTCGACTTTTGACTTTTTGGGGGGAAATTTTGGGAAATCAAAATTTATGCATTGTAATTGATTCCTATTAAAAATTGATAATATTGAGTCGTTTGTGGGTAAATATGAGTTGTTTGGAAGTGGATTCTAGAGGAAAAGTTGTGATTGAGCATTGAGTGACCTTTGGAGCGAGGTAAGTGTTGTGTGTAACCTTGATTTGAGGGAAGTAGGATCCCTCAGGCTATTTTCCATATGAATTTCTTGTGCGCGGAGTATATGTGAGATGATGATTACTTATGCGCCACCAAATTATCTATTTTTCCCGCTTTTCTCATATTATCTCTTTCCCTGTCTAAATTGTTGCATGCTCTAAGTGTGTTCCCATGTCTGCTTGCTACTTGTTAGTCATTAATCTTCCTGTTCATGATATTAGTTCTTTCCATTATTTGATAATCTCATACTATTTGCTTAAGCTGGTTTATCCGTACCTTTTAGTTGTAAATTCCAGATTGGTGTCACAATGTAGTATCATGTATGTGAGCTTTCATAGTATACAAGTTTCCTGTTTGTTGTGGTCTGGTGTTTAAGTATTGTGAAGGGTTCCGTGATTCGATTAGAATTTACTGTGCATACTAAGTACTTGATATTGATATAGTGGGATTGGGTTGCACGCCGCAACAGGTAAAATAAGGGTGATATGTTGAGGTGGAACGAGGGTGAATTTGGGTTGTACGGCGGGAGCAGGTTTCATGCCAAAACATGTGTAATAAGGATGGACTGTTGTGGTGGTATAAGGGTGAACTTTGATTATGATATTGTGATATGGTTGGATCAGGTTGTGCGCCGCAACATTTTTATATATATTCATTGTTGTTTATTTCATTGTGCGGAAATAAGGAAGGAATATGAGATGTACGGTGGGATTGGGTTTCACTCTGCAACAACCTATGTGTTTATGTGTCCCTAAGTTGTTAACATTACGGTATTCTTTGTTGCTCTTAAGGGTTGGTGAATTTTGAATGTTGTTGGCTTATTTCCTTAAGTTGTAGTTGTATATTAACAATTTACTCCTCTATGTTATTCTACATTTCCATTTCATCCTTTAATATATATACTACGTACAGGTTGTAGTGTGAGTGACCCCCCATAGCCTCATCACTATATTGTCGAGGTTAGGCTCAGCACTTACCAGTACATGGGGTCGGTTGTACTGATACTGCACTCTGCACTTCCTGTGGAGATTTAGGTATTGGTCTGAGCTGATCATGAGGTTAGCTGCTGGATTCATCCGACAGGAGACCGAAGGTAGATCTGCCAGCGTCCGCGGAACCTTGAGTCCCCTTCTAGAGACTGCACTTCACTGTTTATTTCCTTTGAAAACATTTGTATTTCTTTCAGACTTTTACATGTAGTAAATCTTAGACGTTCGTGAATTGTGACTCCAGATTTCGGGTAGTAGTATATACTGAGGCTGTGATATATTTCTGCACTCATTTTAACTCCTTGTAGTTTGATTGCTACTATTTACTAGATCGAATAAGGATTGGCTTAATAATTCTCTAACGTTGGCTTGGCTAACAAGTAAAATGTTAGGCACCATCACAGTCTCGACGGTAGGAATTCCGAGTCGTGACAAGTTGGTATTAGAGCACAAGGTTGCCTAGGTCTCACAATTCACGAGCATGCTTAGTAGAGTCTAGAGGATTGGCATGGAGACGTCGTACTTATCTTCCAGAGTCTATGCAATTTAGGAACAAATTTCACTTTTATTCTTCTCTCTCGTGCGATTTTGTTTTCTGAATACTAATTGAACTCTTCCACTCTTATTCTCTCGCAAATGACGAGAACACGTACCACTTCTTTAGCTGAGCAGAAGCCAGAGCCTCCATTGGCAGCTCCTACGAGGGGCAGAGGCCGAGGCAGGGGGCAGGGGGCAGGGCTCAGCCCAGAGCCCAAGTAGCAGCCCCAACAGGGGAGCCTCAGGTAGAGTTTGACAAGGAGGTTCCAGCCTAGACTATTCCTATCGGGCCAGCTCAGGTTCCATAGGGGTTCATTGCCACCCTAGTGCTTCAGGACGCTTTGGCCCGTTTGGTTGCTCTTATGGAGAGTTTGGCCTAGAGTGGCGCATTTCCCATGGCACTAGTCGTCTCTCAGACTGGAGGAGGAGACCAGACTCCTGCTATTCACACACCGGAGCAAATGGATCCCCAGTACCAGACTTCAGCAGCTCATCCAGTCGGAGTAGTTGAGCCGAATATTGCGGAAAATATCGATGATGGGTCAGCTATGTCTTCTGAGGATATTTTGAGATTGGACAGTCTTACCAAGCTCTTCCCAGTTCACTTAAGTGGTGCTTCTTCAGATGATTCCCATGAGTTTCTTGACAGTTGTCATGAGGTGCTATGGAACATGGGTATAGTGGAGACCAATGGGGTCGACTTTGCTGCATTTCAGATTACTGGTTCTGCCAAGAAATGGTGGAGAGATTATTTGTTGTCCAGACCAACTGGTTCACCTGCTCTTACTTGGGACCAGTTCTCTCAGTTTCTCCTAGAGAATTTTCTTCCTATCACATTGAGAGATGAGCATCGTCGTCAGTTCGAGCGTCTCAAACAGGGCAATATGAGTGTTACTCAGTATGAGACTCGTTTTGTGGATTTGGCCCATCATGCTCTTCTTCTGCTTCTTATTAAGAGAGAGGGGGTGAGGAGGTTTATTGACGGACTTGCTTAGCATATCAGATTGCAGATGGCTAAGGAGACTAGGAGTGATATTTCTTTTAGGCAGCTGCCAATGTCGCCAGGCGAGTCGAGATGGTTTTTGCACAGGGAGGTCAGGGGTCTGACAAGAGTCCCTCATATGGAGGCATGGGTGCTTTTGGTGGGGCCATCCTCCTAGACCATTTCATTGAGCGCTTAAGGCATCTCAATGTGCTTCAGGGAGTCGTGGTCCTTATATGCCTCATTCTGGACAAATATCCTACAGTGCACCTCCTATTCAGAGTTATAACCGTGGTTATCCGGCATGTTCGGGTTAGTCTCAGTTTCCACAACCACAGTGCCAAGATGGATGTTTGGGGTGTGGTGGTTATGGGCATATCAGGAGGACATGTCCGAGATTATTGGGAGTCCCGCCACAGCATCACGGTTCTCATGCCATGGTTGCGGCACCAGTTGCTGCACCACCTGCTCAGCCAGCCAGAGGTAGGGGCCAGACGGTTAGAGGTGGAGCTCAGGCCGTTAGAGATGGAGGCCAACCAGCTAGAGGCCGTCCTAGGGACGTGGTTTTGAGTGGTGGGGCCCAGCCTCGATGTTATGCTTTTCCAGCCAGGCTTATTGAGTGATCTGACGCTGTTATTACAGGTACTATTTCAATTTGTAGTAGAGATACTTCAGGTCTATTTGATCCGAGATCTAATTACTCCTATGTGTCATCATATTTTGCATCATTTGGTTGTGCCTCGTGATTCTTTGAGCGCTCCCGTGTATGTGTCCACGCTTGTAGGGGATGTTATTGTTGTAGATCGCGTTTATCATTTGTGTGTGGTCACCATTAGGTGTCTAGAGACTTTTGTAGATCTTCTACTTCTCAATATGGTCGATTTTGATGTCATTTTGGGTATTGATTGGCTGTCACCTTATCGTGCTATATTGGATTGTCATGCCAAGACGATGAGCTTAGCCTTGTCAGGTTGCCTCGATTAGAGTGGAGAGGGACTTCTCGCCATTCTACCAGCAGGGTTATCACTTATGTGAATGCTTGACATATGATCGAGAAGAGGTGTCTAGCTTATATAGCTTATGTCCGCAATCATAGTGTGGAGGTTCGTTCCATGGATTTAGTGCCAACTGTTCGCGAGTTTCCAGAGGCATTTTCTGCAGACCTCCTAGGGATGCCACCCAGCAGGGATATTGATTTCTATATTGGTTTGGCTCTGGGCACCCAACCCATCTCTATTCCCCCATACCACAAGGCCCCGCCATAGTTGAAAGAATTCAAGGAACAGCTGCAAGATTTGCTTAATAAAGGCTTCATTAGACCTATTGTCTCGCCCTGAGTTGCACCTGTGTTGTTCATGAAGAAGAAAGAGGGATCGATGAGGATGTGTATAAATTATCGGCAGTGGAACCAAGTCACCATCAAGAACTAGTACCCATTACAGAGGATTGATGATTTATTTGATCAGCTTCAGGGTGCCAAGGTGTTTTCGAAGATTGACTTGAGATCTGGATACCATCAGTTGAGGATTAGGGTATCCGATGTCCCTAAGACAGCTTTTCAGACTCGGTACGGGCATTATGATTTTCTTGTGATGTCCTTTGGGTTAACAAATGCCCCAGCATCATCTTAGGATTGTCCTTTGGGTTAACAAATGCCCGAGCGTTCAAACATTATGTGGACTCCTTTGTGATTATGTTTATTGATGACATCTTGATCTACTCTCGCAGTCGGGAGGAGCATGAGCAGCATCTTAGGATTGTGCTTCAGACTCTGAGAGACAGCTAGTTATATGCCAACTTTTTAAAGTACGAGTTTTCGTTGGATTTAGTTGCTTTCTTGGGGCATGTTGTATCAGCGGAGGGCATCTAGGTAGATCCGAAGAAGATTGAGGTAGTTTAGAACTGGCTTAGACCCACTTCAACCACGAAGATCAGACGTTTCTTGGGTTTGGTGGGATTTTACCGTCGATTTGTGGAGTGGTTTTCATCTATAGCAGCCCCGTTAACTAGGTTAACCTAGAAGGGTGCCCTATTCAGATGGTCAGACGAGTGTGAGCCAATCTTTCAAAAGCTCAAGACTGCTTTAACTACAATGCTGGTGTTGGTGTTGCCCACAGGTTCAGGATCTTATACGGCATATTGTGATGCATCCCGTGTTAGAGGGCAGGGTGATTGCATATGCATCATGATAGTTGGAGGTTCATGAGAAGAATTACCTTTTCCGTGATTTAGAGTTGGCAGACATTGTTCATGCGCTAAAGATTTTGAGGCACTATCTTTACGGCGTGTCGTGTGAGGTCTTCATGGATCATCGGAGCCTTCAGTATTTTTTCAAGCAAAAGGATATCAATTTGAGGCAGAGGAGGTGATTGGTTATTGAAAGACTATAATGTGACCATCTTGTATCATCCGGGGAAGGCCAATGTGGTGGCCGGCGCCTTGAGTAGAAAGCCAGCGAGTATGGGCAGCGTTGCTTTCATTTTAGTCGGTGAAAGGCCTCTTGTATCAGATGTTCAGACTTCGGCTAACCAGTTTGTGAGGTTGAATATTTCATAGCCCAGTCGTGTTCTAGCTTGTACAGTCGCTCGGTCTTCTTTGTTTGAGTGTATCAGTTATCGGCAATATGACGACCCTCATTTGTAGGTCCTTAGGGACACAGTGCGGCACAGTGTTTCCAAGCACGTTACTGTTGGAGATGACGGAATCTTGAAGATGCATGGTCGTGTTTGTGTTCCTAATGTGGATGGACTTCGTGAGTTGATTCTAGAGGAGGCCGAGAGTTCCCAGTATTCTATTCACCCAAGCCCCACCAAGATGTATCAGGACTTGTGGCAGCATTATTGGTGGAAGAGGATGAAGAAGGATATAGTTGCTTATGTAGCTCGGTGTCTACATCCACGATATCGTCCGTCTTCGCAGTTGGCAGAGATTTACATCTGGGAGATCGTATGTCCTCACGGTGTGCCCGTGTAAATCATTTCTGATTGAGGTACGTAGTTCACCTCGCACTTCTAGAGGGAAGTACCGCGTGAGTCGAGCACATGGGTTGAGTTGAGCACAACGTTTCACCCTTAGACGGACAAACAGTCTGAGCGCACTATCCAAATGTTGGAGGATTTTCTTCGCGCATGTGTTATAGACTTCGGAGGATCGTGGGATTAGTTCTTTCCCCTTGTAGAGTTCGCCTACAACAACAACTACCAATTGCATTCAGATGGCTCCCTATGAGGCATTATACAGTAGGTGGTGTCGGTCGTCAGTTGGGTGGTTCGAGTCGGGGGAGGCTCGGTTGTTGGGTACAGATATAGTACAGGATTCCTTAGATGAGGTCAATATTATTCTGGAACCACTTCGCACAGCTTAGTCCAGGCAGAAGAGTTACGTCGACCTTAGAGTTCATGTTGTTGCATTCATGGTCAGGGAGAGAGTGTTGCTCCGGGTATCACCCATGAAGGGTGTAATGAGGTTCAGAAAAAGAGCAAGTTGAATCCTAGGTATATCGGGCCCTTTGAGATTTTGGAGAGAGTGGGGGAGGTGGCTTCAAGCTTGCTTTGCCACCGGGGTTATCAGCATTTCATTTGATGTTCCACATGTCCATGCTCCGGAAGTATCACGGCGATCCGTCCCATGTATTAGAATTCAGCTCTATCCAATTGGACAAGGATTTGACTTAAGAGGAGGAGTCGGTGGCTATTCTAGCACAGCAGGTTCGACAACCGAGGTCTAAGAGTTATCCTTCAGTTCGAGTGCAATAGAGAGGTCAGCCCATCGAGGCAGCTACTTGGGAGTTCGGGTCAGATATGCGGAGTAGATGTCCACATCTTTTCACCAGCCCAGATACTTTTTTATGTCCGTTCGAGGACGAACGATTATTTTGGAGGTGGAGAATGTGATGACCCGATAGGTCATCTTATAATTTAGAACCTAATTTTTTTTTCGAGGTCCGAGTGTTATTCCGGAAGGCTTATATGTTAAAAACTGATAAAAATAAGAATTTTGCCTTAAAAATTCATTTGACTTGACTTCGGTCAACATTTTGAGCAAACAGACCCAGGCCCGTAATTGACGGTCCCGATGGGTCTGTAGTGTAATTGGGACTTGGGCTTATGCCCGAAATCAAATTCGGAGGTCCCTAGCTCGAGTTATTGATTTTTGTTAAAAAAAATTAGAAGTTTGAAAGTTTTATGATTTTTAAGGATTGACTGATGTTTGGATTTATTGACACCGGGTCCGTATTTTGATTTTGGAGTCCAGTATAGCTCCACTACAAATTTATGACTTGTCTGTCGAATTTGGCGAGAAACGGAGTTGATTTGACGTTATTCGGACGTTCAGTTGTGAAAATAGAAGTTTTAAAATTTTCTTGAAAATTTCATTTGATTTGGTATCTGATTCGTAATTTTAAGCGTTATTTGGTGTTTTGATCGCGTGAGCGAGTTTGTGTGATATTTTAGGACTTGTATGTTTGGCTTGGAACCCCGAGTGCTCGGCTGATTTTCGAATAGCCTTCGGATGTTTTTGAAACTTAGAAATCTGGTTTTTCTACAAATTCAAGTGCCTTTTGGTTTCCTTCTTCGCGTTTGCAAAGGCACTCTCGCGAACGCTAAGTGTGAACTGGGATGGGCGGCTTTTTCTTCTACGCGAACGCGAGACTGCGGTCGCGAACGCTAAGCATTAGGGGGTTTGTTGTACCCGAAGTGAATAGTCACACGCGAATGCGTAGCAATAGGCAAGCTGCGAAGAGGAGTTGAGGTAACTCTACGTGAACGAGAGATCAGTCTCGCGAACGCGGAGGTAAGGGAGGCTAGACCTTCCCAAACGCATAGCGTTACTTGCGATCGCGTAGGCCATTTAGGCCATGCTCTTCGCGAATGCGATGAAGGCCTAACGCCAGGGAATAAAACAGAATTGAAAATGGAATTATTGCCATTCTTTCAAAATTTCAAAAGCTAGAAAACATAAAGACCATTTTCCCAAGAGATTTTCTTCCTCAGTTTGTTGGTAAGTGATTATATCCTACTTTCTTTCAGTAACCCATTACATTTTATGAGTTTTCAATCTAAAATCTAAGATTTTCATGGTGGAAAGTAGAGGTTTGGCTAGAATTAGGAATTTTTGTATGATTGGAATTTAGACCTCGAATTGAGGTAGGAATTCGAAACAAATTACATAATCGGGCTCGGGGTGAATGGGTGAATGGATTTTGGTCCGAACCTCGGGTTTTGACCAAGTCGTACCGAGGTTTATGTTTGACTTTTGGGATGAAAGTTGGAAATCTAAGTTTATGCATTGTAGTTGATTCCTTTA
>ML289081.1:0-65832 GCA_005239495.1 Nicotiana undulata
GTTTTTTTGGTTGCGAACTAGACTCGTAGACCTTCGATTAGGTAGGTTGTGGGTCCCATAACTTTTTATATATTGGGAGAAATGATCTGATATATTTGACCTAAAGTTTAGAAAATTTATTAGAGAAATTTACGATAACTTTTACCGGCCTTTATTTCGCAACTTGCTTGACTCCAAAAATTAACATGTGACCCGTGTGATATTATAATACCTCATAACACATTATTCTTANGAGTTATTTCTTTAACCACAAACCTTTGTTTAAGGGATTCCTTTGAACTAAAGCTTTAGTTTTGTTTCCTTGATATTACTACACATTTTCAGTCTTATTTTCCCAATGTGCTATACGCAATCATATATGCCTTATATAACCACGCCACGTTACGTATTTTACGTAAGAGAAGAGAGAAAAATAACATGTGGGGTTTCACATTCTCCCCCTCTTAAGAACATTTGTCCGCGATTATATTTGCAGTATAATAATGACTACATGTATTATACTGCACAACATGATAATCGCGAATGAGCGTGATCTTAACGCACCAAATCAAGATGATTCGGAAGGTCCACCTCCAACAGTAGAAATGACAGTAGATGAAAATCAACGATTTCAAGAATTTTTAGCTCGACATAGAAGAATTAAGGACAAAGAAGCTCATTTTTCACTTCGTAATGCATTAATAGATCATTTATGGGAGAATACTAGAGGTTGAAGTTGAATATTTATGTAGTATTTCGTTTGAATTTTATCGTTATGTAATATGTTTTTGATTAATCTTGTATCACAATACTTTCACTTTTATTTGAATTATTAGTTAATCTATAATAACTACGTACAAATTATATTATTTAAAATTTTATGAAATTATTTTAATGGAAATTACAAATTAATGAAAATAAAAGATGGAATTTGTTTAATAGAATTTAAAAAATAAAAATTGAAATGAAAGATAATAATATAATATAGAAGAGAGAGAAGAATACAAAAAAGAATATTTTTTTGGGGGGAAAAAAATGGGGGAATGGTTGGAGTAAGTTGTCCTCAAAATGGGGAAATCCCCATTATGGGGACAAAACTTTGGGTTAGGGTTGGAGATGGCGCCATCTCCAACCTTACCCTATTTCTCCATAATGGGGGATACATTTGGGGTAAACAAGCTCCAACCCACCCTCATTTTCCCCCCCATAATGGGGGATGAATAGTGTTCCCTCAAATATGGGGTTACACTATTCATTTCCCCCATTACTATTCACCTATATTTTATTATTATTTTATTATTTAACTCTTTTAATTTATCTTTTTACATATACCTAATTATGTTTATGTAATATCTTTATAATATGAATTTACATTTTAACTTTGGCGTATAGTTTTGATATATTAATTTTCGTGCATTTATTATTTTTATGTAAAATTGTAAGTTAATTTTATTATAAGTTATAATTGTACAAAAAATATATAATCATCTCAAAAAATAAATGGTGCAAATATGAAATATTAGATGTTGCTAAAATTGAAAATACATTAAATATGGAAATACATGAAAATTGAAAATACATTAAATTAAAATACATAAAAATTTAAATTACGATAAATAGCATAATGACTTAGTAGGGAGATACGTCGTCTCAGGTACACCAAAATCATTGTAGTATTGAGTGAATGGCGTCGATGATTGTTGTGGTTGTGAGTGTGGATATTGTTGACTTCTTTTATAAATTATTCGTTGTTGTTCTTGTCGCATAAATTCACGACAAGTCGGATCGACAATAGAATTCACATCCATCGTTAAAACTTTGTTTTCTTCTTTCATTTATTTTAATCTTAGTTTTTCTTTTTGAAAAACCATAACTTCTTTTTTTGCACTTCGTAATGCATTAATATCATTTATGGGAGAATACTAGAGGTTGAAATTAAATATCTATGTAGTATTTCGAATGAATTTCATCGTTATGTAATACGTATTTGATTAATCTTGTATCACAATGATTTCACTTTTATTTGAATTATTAGTTAATCTATAATAATTGCATACAAATTATATTATTTAAAATTTTATGAAATTGTTTTAATGAAAATTACAAATTAATGAAAATAAAAGATGGAATTTGTTTAATAGAATTTAAAAAATTAAAACTAGAATGAAAGATAATAATATAATATAGAAGAGATAGAAAAATATTAAAAAAAATATTCTTTTTTGGGGGGAAAATGGGGGAATGGTTGGAGTAAGTTGTCCCAAAAATGGAAAAATCCCCATTATGGAGACAAAAATTGCGGTAAAGGTTGGAGATGGCCTTAGTAGACAGGACACATGAATTAAGTAACAATACAGATTTGCAAAGTTAGGATAAGTTAACTAATTTCATTTTGGTAATATCTTAGGGAATGCAAAATTCAGAACAGGTGCAGGATTAACAAACAGTGCACATGGATAAGTTAAACATTAAGATAGTTTTTAAGAGGACTAATTAACATTATCACTCATGGGCGGAGGGGGGGGGGGGGGAAGATGAAATCATAGAATCATATAAAATAGCATAACCATACTCAGAATTTAAGCATGCAAGTCGAGCAACACATATTATGAAGAACGAAATGAGAAGAAGTTATGGCTTACCAGTTAAGCAAGAAAGCAAGTAAATATACCACAATAGTTAAGTTCCAGAATCATTTGGCCTTGACTTTCAGCCGGCCAAGACCAGAAACAATGAGTACAGAATCATAGTAAAGAACTAAGTTTTAGTGAGAGTATTAGAGTTCGAGTATGTCCTAAGAGGAAAGGGGAAAGGGGTTTAAGTAGTATTCAATCAAGTGAACAAATAAGGAAAGTAATCAAACACATATAGGTAAGGAAAGAAATTAGTCATAAAATCAATTGAAGTCAGAGTTCAGTCAATTAATAGGGCCTAACAACATGTAATCAGGCAAGTAACATTTAAAATAAGGAAAATATTGATTAACAACTAGTATCAAGGCAAATAAGGTTAATGGAAACATGGTATATTGGACAGAATAAGGAAAATATCAGTACCATACGAGAAAGAAAAGAGTAAAAAGGAAATCGGTAAAAGATTTCAAGCCCTAATTTTTGGCAAACCTTCATAAGTCAGCAGAAATAAAAGGCAAGAGTTACATGCTTCATAAAATGAACATAGACATGAATATACTCAAAGAATCACAATCGAACCAGATCTGGTTCCAGAATAAAAGGTCAGAAACCTTATTTTAAGTAAACCAAAAAAACGAACAAAAAATAAAGGCACAAAATCATATGTCTTAATAAAACATGATCATAGACGGGGGGTTATTCAAAAAACATAGGATCGAACCAAGTCTGGTTCGATTAAAGAAGGTTTGAAACCCTAATTTGGGTAAGTAAAAGATTTAACGAAAAATAGGCAGATTCATGAGTAGCAAAGTGAATATAGACGAAAATAACATTAAAACAAACTAAAGTTTGAACCAAATCTGGTTCGAATCAAAGATCTGAAAACCCTAAATTTAGGTTAGGTATGAATCAGTAAGAGATACAAATAATATTCGTACTTACACAGAAGGGCCGATGAACATAGACGGAAACAACACTAGGTTAGAGATTTGAACCAGCCTTGGTTCGATCTCTACAGGATCTACTTGCCATTTGAGGCGAGAAAATTAGGTAACACCAAAAATAGGTAGCCGGTAAGAAGATAAGACTAATATGGTAAAGGAATCAACGATTGATTCCATCTCTGAGTTGGAATCGAAAGGGAAATAGGGATTGCGGCGCTAGGGTTTTAGAAGAGAGGGGGGAGCAAGATGAGAGAGTTTGAGGGCGGCAGTTAGGGTTAGATGGGTAGGTATAATTAAAAGGGGTTGGGGTGCTGTGAGCCTGAGATCAACGACTGGGATTTTAAAGAGGGAATTAGGTCGGGGTTTTAAACGGGTATGGGTCTGGGTTAATGGGTATTTGGGTATTGAGATTGGTAATGGGTAGTGTGGGTAATTGGGCTATGTCCGAATGTTTTTTAGGGGCTATGTTTTAAATACCAAATTAATTTGTAAAATAATTTACAAAAATAATTAATAAAATAGAAAAAAATATTACTTATGCATGAAAATATTTAAAACAATTATTTAACATTACAAAAATATAAAAAGTCATTTTCTTGTATACATAATGTAATTATGCATATATATGGGATATTATTGCAAAATATGAGGAGGTGTGAGCAATTGGAGGTGGTGGGTACGAGAAGAGGTAAAAGGCGACCTAAGAAGTATTAGGGAGAGGTGATCAGGCAGGAAATGGTAAGACTGCAGATTTCCGAGTTCATGGCCCTTGATAGGAAGGTCTGGAGGTCAAGCATCAGGGTTGTAGGCTAAGGGGTAGTAGAGCTTTCCCTACTTCATACCCAGGGTGAGGCGGGGTTGGATAAGGTTGATCTTAGATGGCTTGCGTTTTATGTTGAGCTCACACTATCCTTGTTTTTTATCTTAGCCCCGGGCCTTAGATACTAGCTAAGGTTATTGCATGTCATTTATCTTATGGGTTTTATGCTTCTATTACTATTTCTACGATTTCTGCTGAAGTTACTAATGAATTGTCTTTTCTTATTTTTATTTCTGTCTTCCTGAGCCGAGGGTATATTGGAAATAGCCTATCTTCCCTATCGGGGTAGGGGTAAGGTCTGCGTATGCATTACCCTCCCCAGACCCGGCTTTGTGGGATTTTACTGGGTAGTAGTTGTTGTTGTTGTTATTGCAAAATATGCAATTTTAGCCTCAGGATGCAAATGTAATTATAATAAATACATCAAAAGTATTTAAAGCTTAATATGGATATAGATGATGAAAATTAAATAACAAATCATTATAAAATTACTTGTGATGCAATTAATAATTATGTATTTGGTAAAATGCAGGAATAAATTGATTAAAACCATTTAAAAATTATAGAAAATTATGGAAAAATACTTGATGATGCTTATGCAAAATTGGGTATCATCAAGGTTTCGAACAATGAAATGTATGTATTAAAGTTCTTAGGTAGGTGTAGTCATTATTATATCTAGATGTATTCTACCTGTCCCGTAGCCTACATTACAACCAATTATAGTCTTACTTGATCCGTGACTGAACGAGCTCAATTAGTTGAATAGCACACAACGGGAAAGCCTATGGTGCATCTTTTGTATCATATGAATGTTATTTCTGAGAGTGAGTGAATTCTTCCTATCTTGATTTCCTAATTGTTCTTAAATTTGATTGTGTGTGGAACTGCTCTCTTTGTTGTGTGAGGGAACTTGATTCACGAAGGAAGGTAATTTCGTTGACCTCTATGTTAGAGTAAGTGGGCAAGTTATAAATAATGCGGGGTGCTTGTGAGTCAAATTTTTAGGTTATGAATTGTGCTTAGTCTATTTTAAATATTCTTGGTGTGATGAGTTATGAGAAGTATTTAAAAGCGTCGTGTCTACATGAAGTGTGATTTGATTGCTCGAGGACGAGCAATGGCTTAAGCGAGGGCTATGATATTGATGGTAGGCTATAATCTTGTGTTTTCCTCGCTTGTTACGCTCCAATTTACTGCAATTTAATTGAGTTTGAGTTTTAATCGCTAGTGTTTTGCACTAATTGTGTATTTCACGCTTTGCAGGAGGATTCCGAGCTATGTAAATGTTATGGAGATAATTCGAGTGACTTGGAGCTTTGAAGTATGAGTAAACGCCCAAAGAATTAATTCGGGATCGTGTTTGGGGGTCGAGAACTATGTCTGGATTTCAAAAATCAAGCAAAGAGGCAGACTCTAAGAAACACCCATAGTCGTGGCGCGTGGGGCGGCACGTGGCCCGCTGCGGCTGCCCAAAATCCTGCTCCTGTCAAATTTCAAGCTCTTTGGAAATCCCCACTAGTGCCCAGCCTGGCGCATCGCCCCATGTGGCGCGCCTGTGCATTTTTAACAAAGTAACAATCCAATTTCGGCTAGGAGAAGGTGGTTCGTTTGGGCCCGACCCTAATTAGTATAAATACATGTATAAACATTATTTTTGGGACTTTTGACATATCATATACCTAAGGAAGCCAAGGAGGAGGTGGAGAAGCGAAAGCTCAAGGATTTCATCATTCAATCCTCACTCTAGATAAGAGTTCGGATCGTTTTATGTTTTCCATTAACTTAAACATTGTTATGATGAATTACTCCATATCCATGGAGTAGTTCTCTTTAGAGTTTGATGGATTTGGTGTCTTGATACTTGTTTGTGGGTAATTAACTCTAGTTTTGATGTATTAAACAGTTTTGGATGTTTTAACTGTTGCATCTGTATCAACTTGTTCATGTAATCGAGAGAGGCATAACTTGTGATATTGTTGCATTATATTTTGTTGGTTGAAGTCAATAATTCTTCTAAGTAATCAGAAGAGGCTAGTTGAATTATTGATTAATTGTCACGACCCGAAATCCCACCTTCGGGCCATGACTGCGTCTAACATTGAACCCGCTAGACAAGCCAACGTTTGAACGAAATAAACTCATTAACAACTAAAATAAACAAGATAACTAAGGCATCGATGGTCAACAATATGAAGGTTAACTAAATTCAAAATAATATAGCAACTTCGTAATAAAACCCATATACATATCCCAGAACTGGTGTCACATACTCACGAACTGTCTATGAGATTACTGAATACAATGGTCTGAAAATAAGTACATATGACTGTTTCTGAAACTATAAAATAAGACAGAACTGAAAGAGAAGGGTAGAAGGTGACACCAAGGCCCACGAACGTCTGTGGGTCTACCTCGAGGTCTCCTAAGTGAACTGCTGGAATGCTCCCTCCATCAGTGCCCACCGGGTCCAGCTGTGAAGTCTGCACAACATAAAGAAGTGCAGGTGTAGCATCAGTACAACCGACCCCATGTACTGAGTAAGTGCCGAGCCTAACCTCGGCGAAGTAGTGACGAGGCTAGGACCGACAACGATATACATACCTGTGCAATTCTATATAATAACAAGAAAATATCGACGGAAATAAACAGTATAAACAGATACGGGGAGAAACATGCTGGGGATAGGAGGGGCAATAAATACTGGCATAGTGGAACAGGGTAACAACTGAAATGTAACAGTAAATGCAAGAATCTAACGCCTCAGAACAGATAATGAATAACACAAGGCACGACATGTCCCCTCGTGCGATAAATAATAAACAATCATCACGGCATGTCCCCTCGTGTGATAAATAATGAACAATCAGTACGACATGTCCCCTCGTGCGATAAATAATAAACAATCAACACGGCATGTCCCCTCGTGTGATAAATAATAAACAATCAGCACGACATGTCCCCTCGTGCGATAAATAATAAACAATCGGCACGACATGTCCCCTCGTGCGATAAATAATAAACAATCGGCACGACATGTCCCCTCGTGCGATAAATAATAAAAAATCAACACGACATGTCCCCTCGTGCGACCAATAACAAATAAACAACAATATAATGCGAAAACTAACAATAAGAAACCCAAGTGTACAAAAATACTCAACCAAATTCTATCGTCCCATCAAGGGATTCAGCTATAACCAAACTCGCTTAGAAATACAATTTCAAAAGTAAAAGCCTCAACTGAACAGTTAATCAATAATTTCCCACGTCATTAAACAACATCAATGTATCATTCCTAAATCACCAATTATTCATAGTACAGAGAATATCAAGAACACTGTACAATTCATCACAAGTGACTCACGGGCATGCTTTACCGCAACATACAGGCACTCGTCACCTCGCCTATACGTTGGACATGAATTACACATAGCAAACAAGACTCTATACCTATTCCCTCAAGCGAAGGTTAGGCCAAACACTTACCTCGGCTCCAAAGTGCAAGTCAAGCCTCAATCACAACCTTTCCTCTCGAATCCAACTCCGAGTCGATAATATCTAGACATAATTAGTTTATTGACATCAATAATTACTCAAAAACCCAATTCCAAAGCCTAATTATACATTCTCTATCATTCTTCCAAAAATGCCACAATTCGACCCCGGGCCCGCTTGGTCAAAACATGAGGCTCGGACCAAAACCCGATTACCCATACCCCCACGAGTCTAAATATATAATTTGTTTTGAAATCCGATCCCAAATTGAGGTTGAATTACCCAAAATCCCATAAACCCTAACTCTACCCCAAACCCCTAATTCCTACTTTGATTTTAAGATTTTAGGCCTAGATTCTAGTGATTAGGGAAGGAAAATGGAAGAAATTGGTGTTAGGAACACTTACCCAAATGGTTATGGAGGAGAAAATGGCTTGGAGGTCTTCAATGGGGCTTGGAGAAGAAGAAGGAAGTGAAAATTATGAAAATCCCGTATGGTATTCTGTTTTTGGGGTATTTTAATAACTGGGCAAAAATACCCTTCGCGTTCGCGGGCCCCTGGCCGCGTTCGCGAAGGGTTAGCTGCTGGGACTTACGCGTTCGCGTAGCCAGGGCTGCGTTCGCGAAGGTCTGACTTCCTAGGCCTCCGCGTTTGCGAGCCTACGCCCACGTTCGCGAAGAACAAAACTCCCCTGCCCCCCGACCTCACCCTAAGCCTACGCGTTCGCACCCCTGGGGACGCGTTCGCGTCTCCCTCTACGCGTTCGCGTCTCCCTCTACGCGTTCGCGTAGAGTAAAACCCAGGCCACCATTATTTACCCTTCGTGTTCGCGAGCCCTTGGCCGCGTTCGCGAAGGGTATTACACCAGACACCAACAAATCATCAAAAACACCAGATGTTTCCACTATGCACACCCCGTTAACTACCCGAAACTCACCCGAGCCCTCGGGTCTCAAAACCAAAAATACACACGACTCCCAAATCATCCTATGAACTTATTGAAGCATTTAAATCACCAAAATATCATCAAAATCAATGAATTAAACCTCAATACTCATAGGATTTTCTTAAAACTTCATAAGGTTCAATTATTCCGATTTTTATCCGAAACACGTCATTTCAAGTCCGTTTTACACCAAATTTCACAGATAGCTCACATAACATATAGTAAACCTGTTCCGGCTCCAGAACAATAATAAAGGCCCGGTAACACGGTTTTCACATGAATATTCATTTTCCAAAAAAAAACCTTTATATTTTTCAAAAAACAATTTTCTTTAAAAATTCATTTCTCAGGCTTGGGACCTCGGAATTCGATTCCGGGCATACGCCCAAGTCCCATATTTTCCTACGGAGCCTGGGGACCGTCAAATCATGGGTCCGGGTTTGTTTACCAAAAATGTTGACCAAAGTCAACTGTATTCAATTAATTACTATAAATTCCATTTTTCATCAAGTTTTTACATAAAAGCTTCCCAGCTACATGTCCAGGCTACGCACGCATATCGAGGTGATATTAACGGAGGCTTTTGGGGCCTCAGAACACAGATTTAGCTAAGTTTATACATGATGACCTTTTGGGTCATCACATTAAGCTTAGTTAGAAAGATAATCGAGAGAGATTCTCCGAAAGATCAATCCACTACAAATTCTTGCATATCTTCACATGCTTAAAATTGGTTCATCATGAGAGGTTGAGACTTAATCGAGAGAGGATTTTCTACTAATAAATTGAGCTAATAACCAGCTGAATTCGAGAGAATCACTTGAACATTAGAAGTGAATTATCTAGAGTTAAATCTCAAACATTTGTCTTGCACACATCCTACTAACCCTATCTTCTCCAAATTGATAACTTCTTTTGCTTAGTACTTGCGTTGATTGTCATTACTCGATAGTTTAGGCTCTTAGTTAATTTTAGTATAAATCACATAAATCTCCATTGTTGATGATCCTGGATAGCGGTATAGATACAAAGTACGATAATACTGTTTAACTCTAATCCATGTGGTTACAAATTTTCTATATTATAACTAGCGAGCATAATTTTGTGTTGTGTTTTTAGCTACACGCCGCCTGTTATTGGAGCGAAATGGAGAAGGATGCGAAGGACTTTGTACGAAAATATGATGACTGCTAGAGACACGCATCGATGATCTATCAACCGAGAGAGCTACTCCACTCGGTCCTGTCCTTGTGTCCGTTTATGAAATAGGTAAAGGACATTGTTGGTACCCTACCATGCCCTGTAAAGCTCAACCCATACTATTCATGATTGATTATTTTTTCAAATATGTCGAGGCTTAAGCAGTCGAAAAGGTTTGTGAGAAAGAAGTATTTGACTTCATATGGGACAACTATAACGACCCGGTAGGTCGTTTCGAGAGTTATAGCCTCGTTGCCCCCATTTTTTCTTCTTTTGTGCTTACCAGCTATATTATGTCTTACCGGGTTGGTCGGTTCGGGTCCGGAGTGGTTTTAGAGTGAATTGAGACACTTAGTCTCTTAATTGGAAGCTTAAGTTGGAAACGTCGACCGGATGTCGACTTGTGCGTAAATGACCTCAGATTTGAATTTTTTTAATGGTTCTATTAGCTCTCTTAGGTGACTTTAGACTTAGGAGTGCATCCGGAATGTGATTTGGAGGTCCGTAGTAGAATTAGGCTTGAATTGGCGAAAGTTGGAATTTTGACGATTTTTCCCGGCTGTGAAAATTTTGATATCAGGGTCGGATTGGATTTATGGAAATTGGAGTAGGTTTGTGGTGTCATTTTTGACTCGTGTGAAAAGATTGAGGTAAATCGAACGTGGTCTGGTAGGTTTCGGCATCGTTTGCGGAATTCGGAAGTTTAAAAGTTCTTTAGACTTGAATCCGGGTGTAATTGGGTGTTTTGATATTGTTTTGACTGATTCGTAGGTTCGACTAAGTTTGTATGGGGTTATAAGAACTAATGGTATGTTTGTTTGAGGTCTCGAGGGCCTCGGGGTGATTTTGGGTGGTTGGCGGCTTGATTTGAGTTGGAAATTGCAGCTGAAGTGTTGCTTCTCGTACTGTTTCTGGCTAGATTCGGGGCATTTGGAGGCCGATTCGAGAGGCAGGGGCATTTCAGAGTAGGATTTCTGCACAATTGAGGTAAGTAACTGTGTTAAATCTAGTTTTGAGGGTATGAAACCCGAAATTGGTATAATGTGATCAATTGGAGGTGACGCACATGCTAGGTGGCGGGAGTGTGAGTGTGCACTGCGAGGGATTGTGACTTGGTCCGTTCCATGATACTATAAAGTTGAATAGCCCATTGTTATTTCCTATGTTTCCTTGTCTTTTAGAAATTTGACTGCTTTTAATGTTAGAAACCATGCTTAGGCCATATGATATCACTGCTGGGACCCGCAACAGTCGTATACTTGTTGAATTGACTGCTAATTGCTGTTGTACACATATAATTTTTGACCCTCCCCGAGATTTTATACTTTTTAGCGTTTAAATATTTGTTAGGTTTAATATCTCTTTTACTTTATTTTAAGCACGAAAATTGAAAATTACAAAAATAGTTCCATATTTTTCTATTTAATTCACGTATTAGGTATTTTAAAATGATATATTACTTTGAACTTTTTTTATTTTAATATAATCTTTGAAAATACCAAAAATAGTTTCAACTTTAATTTTTAGTTTCATTTTAAACATAATAATTAATTAAAATCAATTAAGAGCTATTTTATATTTTTCTTATAAGTATTTTAGAAGTTAAATTAAATTTTCAGCATTCTTCTTAGCCCAATTTTATAAATTTATAGTCCAATTCAAACCAACCCATGAACCCCTTAACCTAAACAGCCCTTAGCCCATATCCACTTCCCGAAATAACACCTTAACCCTAAGACACCCTAACCTCTCAACAACACACAGAACACCCTTCTTCATCCCACCCCACTGCCCCCGCCCCCCATCGCCGGCAATCACCTCCAGCCACCCCATCTCCGCCTTACCACCACCACTCTCTACACTCTTCAGCACATAACAAGACCACCAGACCCTTAGAACCTTAGAAGAACCCTAACACCACCTACCCCAAAAACACCACAGCAACCCCAAATCCCTCATCCACTTGCCACCTGCCATCACCGCCGGCCACATCTGCTCTCCTTCTTCTTTCTGCTTTCATCTCCTCTTGGAGGTACCGCCAGAATCTGGCGAGAAAACTGCCGTTGCATCCTCCTCAACCGCACACTCCACCAAATCGATACCCCACCCCATTTTCGAACCGCCAGCCAGCAGCCGCCTTCGACCTCGCGTGATTCAAAAAATAGAAACAAAAAAAACTGGGTCAGAATGGGAAAGAGATTCAAACCCTACTGATTTTCGTTTCGGAGTATAGCTTCTTCTTCTGATTTTTGATTTTCATGGAATCCGCCTTCGACCTCGCCTATTTTTCGGTCCGGGTTTTCACTCATATACGGCTATCGTAATTGGAAAAGTTGTCACTCTTTGAGGTCAATCTCTTTCTCTATTTTTTTTAAAAGTTTCCTCTCTATTAATCTTTCATGACTATGAATGATGTATAATTGTTCTGTTGTTTTATTGTTTTTTAAGATTTTCTTGATTTAATTTATTTTTGTTGAGCTTTCATTTGGTAGTTATTTGGGTACATACACGAATTGGATAATCGTTTCCATTTTAGAAGGATGAATGAACTATTTGGTCAGTTATTTAAAAAGAACAAGAAAAATCTCGTTGAGAGTATAAAGTGAGCTATAACAGTAACTAAGATTGAAGGCAATTGGCTTTAGATAAGTGAATTTAAACTTGGCGTATATTTTGAGTTTGGGCTTTATATAATTTGGTTGCTTCATTGATTCGTCTGCTAAGAGTATGTTGTAAATACCTGGGTAGGCAAACTCTTAGGGCGTTTATGTTTTAGCTTTTTTCATGTGAGAGGTTGTCCCTTAGTTCATTTATCCGGGGTATGCCCCGTAGAATTTGTATTTATTTTATCGGGAGAATGCCCCGTAGTATTCTGTAATGGGAAGCCACGACGATCAAAGCAAAGGAAGCATAGAGTAGAATAGTATTTTCACTTTTACCTTTATTTTGTTTTATTAGGCGGGGACGACCTCGAGCGTCTTTTGATTGTTATTTTCTTATTGTGCTTTTCTACCTCAATTTGAGTATTCTTTAATTCCAACTTGATCATTTACGCAACCGTACTTGTTACGGGACTCGGGGAATGCCTAACATCTTCTCCCCGAGTCAAATGAACCCCTTACCCTGAATCTCAGGTGCAAATTAGTTTAAGAGTCAAATGTGTTTAGAAAGGAACTTGTCATTAAAAAACCGGTGACCTGGCACACCGAAACCAAATGTCAGGTGGCGACTTTGAGTTAATCCTTTAAAACACAACTTTTTGTCACTTTTCTAGTTGAAAACCCTTTTGAGCTTCACAAAATCATTTTATCATTTTAAGGGGTTTAGTGAAAGTTTTTTTGAAAAAATAAAAGGATGTGACAGCTGTCACGTACTCAGTCACATTCTTACTTGTGTATCATATCTCCGCTCTCTCTCATTTCTTGTTAATATTTGTTGTATTCTCTACTTGGGCTGAATATTATGATTTCTGTGAGCCCGAGAGGCTTTAGTAAGCCCTGAGTGCCGAGCTGTGAGCTATGTGATGTATATGGATAGGGTTACACGCCGCAACAAGCCTTATGGCTATATATATATATATATATATATATATATATTATGGACCGGGTTGCACGTTGCAACAAGATTGGGTCGTTCTGCACACCGCAGCAATATAGCGCTTGGGCTGAAGGAGCCCCTCTGGAGTCTGTACACCCCCAATGAGCGCATGTACCTATTGTGAGTGAGTATTGAGGGCTGGGAGCGGAGAGTATGAGCTGTTGAGATGAGTTGAGTGACTGTTGCCTTGAGAGGTTGTACTTGCTTTTAATTATTTTGCACTTAATTTTTATTCTAATGTTGTTGTGAACTATCTAGAAGATTTATATCTGGTTTACTTGAACTCAATCTGATTTGACTTAAACTGCCGGATTTGAAAGCATGTTCACTCTTTACTGAAAACTTCTGAAATGAAATGTATTTACATAACTCGTCACTACTTCTCAATTCCTTATTTAATTCTTTTACTTGTTGAGTTGGTTGTACTCATGATACACCCTCCACTTCATGTGCAGATCCAGGTGTGTACGGTTCCCGCGGCCGTTGAGTTCATACACGAGCTGATTATCGGAGACCTACGAGGTAGCTGCCAGCATCTGCCTTCCATGTTTCTCCTTTGTTATTATCTTTTCTCTCTTATATTGGCATTTAGCACAGACTGTAGCAGACATTTTTTCTAGACTGGTTAGATACTCTTGACGTAGTGACACCCCGAAACTATTATTCTACACTTGTGTTTTGGGTTTTACCCCGTTGTTATGTAAACCTCCGGTTAATTTAATTGCCTTAACTCGTTTATGTCATATATTGAAAGCATGTTGAAGGTGCCGGCTTGCCTAGTTCCACGATAGGCGCCATCACGACGAGTTAGGTATTTGGGTCGTAACAAGATGGTATAAGAGCCTATGTTACATAGGTCTCACGAGTCATGAGCAGGTTTAGTAGAGTCTTGCGGATCGGTACGGAGACGTTTGTACTTATCTTCGAGAGGCTACAGAACCCTTAGGAAAACTCCACAATCGTGAATTATTGTCATGCCAATCTGTTGATTCTGGTAACTAAACTTTTGTTGTCTCATTCTCTCACAGATTGTCAGGACTCGTACTACTGGGAAGGATGGACAGCCACCAGCACAACCAGTCAGGGTCGCGAGAGGCTGAGGCCGCGGTAGGGGCAGAGGTGTAGCTCGCACAGCAACTGGGCAAGTACCTGCAAATCCACTAGTTGCCCTAGATTAGGACCATATCCCTGTTGTGGATGCACCAACGGGGCCAGCTTAGGCACCACATCTGCCTATTGTGATTCCTGGCCTTCAAGAGGCCTTAGCTCAGATTCTGACCGTGTGCACCGGCCTTGCTCAGGCGGTCTCTATTTTTACGGGCGCATCCACTTCTCAGGCGGGGGGAGACACTCAGACTCTCACCACCCGCACACCTGAGCAGGTTGTACAGGGACTCCAGACACCAGGGGCACCACCAGCCAAGCCAGTTGCAGCTACTCAAGACTATGTGGTTCCTGTTATGCCTAAGGATGAGAATCATAGATTGGAGATGTTTGGGAGACTCCAGCCCCTATCTTTCTGTGGTGCAGAGGGAGAGGATGCATAGGGCTTCTTGGACAGGTGTCAAAGGATACTCCGTATAACAGGTATTCTGGAGACTTTTGGGGTCTCGCTCACTACCTTTCAGTTCTGTGGTGCTGCATTTAGTTGGTGGGAGGCTTACGAGAGGCGTAGGCCAGTCGGCGCAGCACCCCTTACCTGGCACCAGTTCTCCGTTATCTTTCTGGAGAAGTTCGTGCCTCAGTCCCGCAGAGAAGAGCTGCGCAGATAGTTTGAGCAGCTCATCATGGTGATATGTCTGTGATGCAGTATGAGATGTAGTTCTCAGAGTTTGCTCGTCATGCTATCTAGTTCGTTCCCACATACTGGGAGGGGATCAAGAGGTTTATAGATAGCCTTACATATTAGTTGCGATTTCTTATGACTAAAGAGAGAGAGTCTGGTGCTACTTTTGATAAGGTTGTCGACATTGCTCGTCAGATTGAGATGGTTCGCAGTCAAAAGAGGGTTAAGGGGAAGGCCAAGAGGCCTCGTGGACAGGGTGGATTTAGCAGTGCTCTTTCTAGGGGTAAGTTCCAATATGGTAGAGGTCATCCTTTCAGACATGGTCAGACGGCTTGCCTAATTCACTGTGGTGCATCATCTGGCCTTGGTTCTCAAAGTCATCAGAAGGGCCGTTCATCTCTCGGTGCCCTTCCAGTGCAGAGTTCATCCCGTGCTCCATCGAGCGAGGGTTCGTCCATGTCAGGTCCTTCTACCAGTTATCCCGATGTTCGAGGCTCCCTTCAGTCCCTAGCACCGTGGAGTTGCTATTAGTGTGGGGAGTTTGGTCACATTTGGAGAGAGTTTCCCCGTATAGCGGGAGGTCCCACTATGCAAAGGAGCCAGTCTATGTCATTAGCACCAGTTCCTCCGCCACCCGCTCAGCCAGCCCGGGCTGGAGCCGAGTCAGCTAGGGTCGCTTGAGAGGGGGAGGCAGATCAGGGGGGTGGCCAGGACCATTTCTATGCCCTCCCTGCCAGACCAGATGCCATTGCTTCAGATGTTGTGATTACATGTATTGTCTCAGTTTGCCACATAGATGCCTCTGTATTATTTGACCCTAGTTCCACTTATTCATAAGTTTCCTTGTATTTCACTCAATTTCTGGATATGTACCGTGAGTCTTTAGTTTCATCTGTTCATGTATCTACTCGTGTGGGCAATACCATTATTGTGGACCGCGTATATCGGTCATGTGTGGTGACTAGTGGTAGTCTCGAGAACAGAGTGGATATTTTGCTTCCCAGTATGGCCGATTTTGACATGGTATTGGGTATGTATTAGTTGTCTCCATGTCATATTGTACTAGATTGTCATGCTAAGACTGTGACATTTGTGATGCCGGGGTTTCCGAGGGTTAAGTGGAGCGGTTCTATAGATTATGTACCCTGTAGAGGTGATTTCATACATAAAGGCTCAGCGGATGGTTGAGGAGGGGTGTCTATCCTATTTGGCTTTTGTGAGGGATGTTAGTGCAGAGGCCCCTACCATTGATTCTGTTCCGGTGGTGTGAGATTTTCCAGATGTGTTTCCTACAGACCTGCTGACATGCCTCCTAACAGGGATATTGACTTCGGTATTGATTTGGTGCCGGGCACTCAGCCCATTTCTATTCCACCGTAACGTATAACGTCGTCGGAGTTGAAGGAACAACTTCAGGAACTCCTTGATTAGGGGTTTATTCGTCCTAGCGTGTCACTTTGGGGTGCACCGGTTCTATTTGTGAATAAGAATGATGGTTCTATGAGGATGTGCATTGAATACAGGCAGTTGAACAAGGTCACATTCAAGAACAAGTATCATTTGCCACGTATTGATGATCTATTCGACCAACTTCAGGGAGCGAGGGTATTCTCCAAGATTGATTTGGGATCAGGGTATCACAAGCTTTAGATCCGGGATTTAGATATTCTTAAGTCATATTTCAGGACCCGATATGGACATTATGCGTTCCTTATGATGTCTTTTGGGCTGACCAACGCCCCATCAATGTTCATGCATTTGATGAACAGTGTTTTTCAGACTTATTTGGACTCATTCGTTATTGTATTCATTGATGACATTCTGGTGTACTTTCGTACCCAAGAGAAGCATTCCCAGCATCTTAGAATTGTGTTACAGAGATTAAGAGAGGAGAAACTTTATGCAAAGTTCTCCAAGTGTGAGTTTTGGCTCAGTTCAATGGCGTTATTGGGGTATGTGGTATCTAATGAGGGTATTCAAGTGGATCCGAAGAATATGCAGAGTTGGCCTAGACCGTCCTCAGCCACGGAGATTCAGATCTTTCTTGGTTTGGCGGGCTATTACCATCGTTTTGTGGAGGGTTTCTCATCTATTGCATCACCTTTAACCAAATTGACCCAAAAAGGTGCTCCATTCAGGTGGTCGGATGAGTGCGAGGAGAGCTTTTAGAAGCTCGAGACTGCTTTGACCACGACTCCAGTTCTAGTTTTGCCATCAGCTTCTAGTTCTTACATAGGGTATTGTGATGCCTTGTGTCGCGCCCCCCTTTTTCCTCTCCTTTCGGATTGGTTAGGGTTTTCGACATTATTGGGACAACTCGTTTCCTTTTGGGGAAGAGGGATATGAAGAATTTGAAGAGTCGCCACTTAACGAATTAAGGTGCGTAGGGCACCTATTATGGGTCACTTGTAACACTAATTGTATAACAAGAGATTGGGTAAGGTCTTGAAATTACTCCAAAGGGAAGGTGTTAGGAACCCCTCAAAGTCCACAACTGTGGGTCCCGATAGACAGTCTGAGCTAACATCTGTGACAAATAAAGGTCTCAGCATATTAGTAGTCTAGGCACACATATGTGAATAAAACCTCAGTTTGTGATAGCATACATGTATGAAAATATAAGGGAAGTCCTAGGTTGTTTATCCTATAGGATCACATCTGTGCAATGCCCGGTAATCACTCCTCAATGAGGGGCTACACGTTTCATTAACGCACAGGTCATCGTATCCTTACCTACCCATTATCCCACCCCTTAGTGGTTATTAAGCGAATTTAATTTAACGAGCTATAAGCGTGTTGTTACTCGTCCCTTCCTTGTGGTCCCGGAGGAGTTTAGGACCTCTAAATCTGGAAAGTTCTAGACAAACCCCTAAGGTTTTGAAAGAGAAAATTTCTAGGCGACAAGAAAATAACAATTAGGACTAGCAGATAAATGAAAGAAACAGTTAAGAGGCTCATGTTTACCTCCACATGTAATGCACGTAAACAACACGTCTCAAACACAGACAAAAGTAGTTTTATTAGAAAATGATCCTAAGACAGGATATCTAAGTGAACACCAATACACAGAAATATGAAACATTGTTTCATATACTCAACGACATGATCCTAATCAGTTTGCCTACTGATTTTAAAACCTGTGAGCCCTTAAGCAGAAACACAATAAAAGCAGTTTCCAATTTTATAGAGATTAGTTACCTAAGGTTTGCCTAGGCGTGGGACTGTACGTAATAATAATCACATGACATTTTGAGCAATTTGGAAGTTATTTAACATAAAGAAATTCCGCTTTGGGTGATACGGGTCTGAGAGTGAAAGGATTGATACCAATTTTATTCAGAAAGGACATCTATATGTGAGACTGTTTTTATGCCTTTTCGTGGATCAGTGATTTATTGTAATTAAACTACGCGTGTTCAAACAAATGCAAACAGAGTCCCTTAGAACATGGTATCTAAATGCACACAGGAATGACAGACTTGTGTTGAGGTTATTTATTAACCTAATAGAAGGATTTCTAAGTGAGAATACTTGTGCAACATTAAGGCATGGATTGATGACATGTAATATGCTGAGGCAGTAGATGTCAAGCCCTAAGGACAGGATATCTAATGCATGTTTAGCATGACTTGTATGAACACATTGATTCTAAGCCATGAATTTTAATGCAAAATACACATAATGTAAAGCTTAAAGCATGATTTCTACCCAACAATATCAATAATATTGTACGGCTACCCTCCCCTTTTCACTAGACACACCAATATCTGTTTACAAATAATTATTACAGACCAATGGCTGAATGAATTACATAAATGAAAAGGTAATTAAACTATAGGGAGCCTGAAGCAGGCCCAAATACATCCTGAGAATACCAGTCCTTCCATAACCTCAAATGCCAAGAGTTTCACAACCAATCTCATGTCCAGGTGTGTCAGAGTTCCCTAAGGACCTCAAGGATCCCGGGCAGTGCTCACACCTAGACTTTCGAAGCAAGAACTGAGTAAGTGCAGTGTGGAAGGGCCAGCCCCAGTGTGTCAGAGTTCAGAGGGATCTCAAAAGGATCCCAAGGCAGTCACACACTGGAGAGGCAGAACCTAGGGACTTAAGAGTAGAGTGAGAGTGCTTGACATAGTTTTGAAAAAGGTTTTGATAATAGAAACAGTATTGAATTGATTCAATAGGTAAAGGAGTTTTGAAAAGAAACTGATTAGTAGTAAAACAACTTGAAAAAGTAGTGTGAGTATTTTAAAAATTCAGCAAGCAACCTGATTGGCTACAGAGCAAACAAGTCCAGTACTACTAAAAACAAAGTTCACACAGGGGTATTGGGGAATTGGGGACATATAGAACACACAGCGTGAAACATATAACAGCAGAATCACAGAACATTCCAGTAGTTTACAGGATTTAAGGAATTGGTCATAGAGCTAATGACACAGACATATGGATTTCAGAACAGACAGTTGAGTACATAGTTATACTAGACAGAGTTGAACATAGAATCAGAATTACTCAGGGGGTAGTAAATAACTTAGCAAAGTAGATTAATACCAAAAACTGAGTAAACAAGTAGACAAACAATCAAACATACACACATGGAGTGTGGCCTTGTTGAGACATGCTAAATAGGTAAGAGGAAGGTTCTTAGACATATTAATTATAAGTTGAACATGACAGAACTCATACATGCTAAGTAAAAGGAACAAGACTGGAAATCAGTGAACTAAAGCAGTAACAGAACACATAGAGTATAGAACTTGAAATTGAATCGGAACATACCAATTAAGGAGAGGGGACATAGAATATAGAGCAAGTGTATTTCAATAACTAGCCTTAGCTTCCAGCCGGCTAGTCAATAGAATAGCATGTAATAAGAAAGACCAGAAAGCTTTTAAGTGTAAGAGAGAATTGCTGAACTAGTGTTCGTGTGTTAGTGAGAATAGAAGAGGGAATATATAGCAATTGGGAGCTAGACAAATAAGGGAAACAATCAATTGTTCAGTAATTAGGGATAATTACAGAATTAGTCAAGCATAAATCAGTAAAGTCTTCCCTTAATTAAGGGAGTAATTCACCGACGGTAAAGAGCATGTAGTTAATTAAGGAAAGACATCAAACAACTGAAGTATAGAGTAGTTAATTAGGGGTAAATACACAAAGGGTTCAATTAAGAAAATAACCAGTAAGAATCAATGAATAATACGGTAAATCAGAGAATAAGGTAAGAAATAATAACAGGCTGTAAAAAAATATGGAAATCATTGAGGAAATCAACACAGAGGTATAACCACAGCAAATCAGTGAATCAAGGACTCACAATGACGTCAATTTTAGGGAAAATAACATAGATTCTCATGAATAGGTAGAACAGAAAGAATCAAATCTGGAACCCTAATAGGACATATTAGGGTAAAATCACAAAAATATTCAAATTAAACGAAACAGTATTCATGAGAGTCAAACACATAGCAGAATCATATAGCGAATAATCAAAGACGAACTTCACATAGCGCAAAAATTAGGGGTTTCAACATGAACTAGTTAGGGTTGTGAAGAAACTCAACATAATTGATTAAAACACATAAGAATCAGAAAAATAAGCACTTAAAAATCAGAAATCATTTTTTGAAGAAAAGATTTTTCAGAAACCCTAATTAGGAAAAAATGAAAAGTCGTTTGAAAATCGGTAGGTTCTTCCATAAAAACAAGCGAAAATAGTTCGATCCTCCTCAGATCTGTACAGATCTAAAAAGTTAAGTAACAAACTTAGGGATTTTGAGGAAATAATCCAGAGATGAAGACATCGACTTAGAAACCCATAGGTTTAGGCAAAAAATAGAACGATCTTACTCAAATCGAGCCATGGCGGCCTGAGACTAGTAAGAACAGGCCAAAGGTGTGAGTGGACTGATCACTGGTCATTTGAGGACCTCAAAGATAGCAAAAACCCGGCGTAGGAGAGCCGTTAGGGCTTGAGGATGGTGATAATCCACCGTAGTCGACGGTAGGCAAGCAATGGCGTTGGGGAATTAGGGTTAGGGCAGAGAGGATTTGGAGAGGAGGGTGAAGGGTGACGATGGAGTGTGAGAGGAGAGTGAGGGGTTGGGGGGGGGGGGTTCGTTTAGATTAATTTAGAAAACAATTAATCCGTACCGTTGATAAAAGATGATCAACGACCAAGATTCATCAAGACCTGGGTCGGATCTGGGTAGAAGTTTGGGCCTGGGTGCATTGGGGTAATTAATTAGGCTTTGGGCTGGTTATATAGCCTATAATTGAAATTAAATAGGGCCATTTGATAAATACCCAAGCAAATTAATTAAACTAATATGTAAAATAATTACTAATTATAAAAAAAGAATTTCATGCATAGATATGTTTTGAAAATGGTTATTTATCATTTAGAAATATAAAGGACTAATTTCTAGTAAAAATGATACGAAAATTATATATGTGGGCTATAATTGTAAAGTTATTGTAATTGTAGCCAAAAAGTACCAATTGGCTATTCCTGAAATAATTTGGAATTAACAGGACCATAAATAATGGATTAAATCAAGAAATGTCTTTGAAATCATTTGTGATGCAATTTTGTAATTATTTATTAGAAATAAAATGCCGGACAAATTAATAAAAAATGTAGAAAAATTGTGGAAAAATACCAATTAATGCCAATGCATGATTTTGAAGGCATATATGTAATTTAAAACTATTTTTTAGAAAAAATTGGGTATCAACACCTTGCGGATAGGTATTGGATGTATTGTGATGCAAGAGGGTAGAGTGATTGCTTATGCTTCACGCTAGTTGAAGACCCATGAGAAGACCTATCATGTCCATGATCTTAAGTTAGTAGCTATTGCCCACGCCTTGAAGATTTTGCGACACTATTTGTACGGGGCTCATTGTGAGATCTACACCGATCATCAGAGTTTGCAACATCTGTTCAAGAAAAAGGATCTTAACTTACAACAACGGAGGTGGTTGGAGATTCTTAAGAACTATGATATCACCATTTTGTACCATCCTGGGAAGGCTAATATGGTGGCCAATGCCTTGAGTCACCGGGCAGAGAGTTTGGGGAGTTTAGCATATCTTCTAGCAGTAGACAAACCCTTGGCATTGGATGTTCAGGCCATAGCTAGCCAGCTTGTTATATTGTATATTTCTGAGCCGAGTCGGGTATTAGCTTGTGTGGTTTATAGGTCTTCTCTTTATGATCGCATCGGGAGCGTTACTACGATGAACCCCATCTGCTCGTCCTCCAGGACAAGGTTCGACGAGGTGATGCTAGAGATGTGACTATTGGTGATGACAGGGTGTAAAGGATGCAATGACGGATATGTGTGCCCAATGTAAATGGGCTACGGGAGTTGATTCTTGAGGAGGCCCACAGCTCACGGTATTCCATCCATCCTGGTGGCGCGAAGATGTACTAGGATTTGAGACAACATATTGGTGGAGGAGGATGAAGAAGGATATAGTTGGGTTTGTGTCACGACCCGAAATCCCACCTACATGCCGTGATGGCGTCTAACGTTGTACCCGCTAGACAAGACAACGTTTGAGATAATTTACTAACTTTCTTTACTTAAGCCATTTAAAAGTGAAACAATGAACATAAACAATTAATTATAGTGCGGAAGCTGCGAGTCTATATATTATTACGATAGTTGCCACAAAATTTACATACATAATCCCCAGAATTGGTGTCACAACATCTCACGGACTGTCTAAGATTACTACAACAAAAGTATGGAATGAAGAGTACAATTGTCTATGATACTAAGATAAGACAGAAACAATAAGATAGAAGATGACGCTGAGATCCACGAACGCCTGCCGAACTACCTCGGTGTCACCTGTATGGACTGAAAGATACATCCTCTAACGATGTCCATTGGGTCCGGCTGCGTGATCTGCACAACATAAAGAAGTGCAGGTGTAGCATTAGTACAACCGACCCCATGTACTGATTAAGTGCCGAGCCTAGCCTCGGCGAAGTAGTGACGAGGCTAGACACGACAACAACAATTTACCTGCACAGTTCTATAATATGTACCAGAGACAATAGCAGGAAATAAGCAATTAAGCATGGTAATACGGGGACAAGTAATGGGGGTAACAAGTGAGAATCAAAGATGAATAACTGAACAAACAACAATACGAAAGAAACAAATCAACAGGAAATAATAACTCAAACAAGTATGTACACGACATCACCCTTCTTTCTTTTACTCTCGTCCTCACAATGCACAGTATAAATGAAAGCAATATAAATCATGGCACGGCATCACCCTTCGTGCTTTTACTCTCTTCCTAACTATGCAATGTATGAAAGAAAGCAATATAAATCATGGCACGACATCACCCTTTGTGCTTTTACTCTCTTCCTCCCTATGCAATGTACAAATGAAAGTAATAATAATCATGGGACGACATCACCCTTCGTGCTTTTACTCTCTTCCTCACTATGCAATGAATGAAAGAAAGCAATATAAATCATGGCACGACATCACCCTTCGTGCTTTTACTCTCTTCCTCCCTATGCAATGTACAAATGAAAGTAATAATAATCATGGCACGACATCACCCTTCGTGCTTTTACTCTCTTCCTCACTATGCAATGAATGAAATGAATACACGGCATCACCCTTCTTGCTTTACACTCTTCCTCACCCAAATCAACAACAAATAACAGTTTGGTAAGGAATGCAACAGAGTGAAATACAATTCATAACCACCCAGCAAGGGGAATATCAACCAAAATAATAACATTGCCCGGCAAGGGACTCGGCTATAACCAATCTCTTACGAGTACATAACTTAATGAATTGGTTCCTCAACTGAGACATTATATCACAAGTACTTAAGCAAGTATTCTCAGCAATTAAACTACTTCCCAAATGAAACTATTTCACAACACAATAAATATCAGAGTAACAACAAGTAATTCACCAAAATAGACTCACGGGCATGCTTGACAAACAATGCATAGGTACTCGTCACCTCACCTATACATTGAACATGATAAAACAAGTAGCACATACGACCCACACCTATTCCCTCACTAAAGTTAGGCCAAACACTTACCTCGGCTCCAAGAATGCAAATCAATCCTCTAGCACCGCTTTACCTCTCGAATCCAACTCTGAAACGATAATATCTAGACATAATCAACTCAATAATATAAATAATGACTCAATAATTCAATTCCAAATCCTAATTATACATTTCCCATCATTCTTCCAAAAATACCAAAATTCGACCCCCGGCCCACTTGGTCGAAACACGAGGTTCGGACCAAAATCCAATCATTCATTCCCCCACGAGCCCAAATATACAATTTATTTTGAAATTCGACCCCAAAACGAGGTTGAATTCCCAAGAATTCCAAAAGCCCTAACTCTACCCAAAACCCCCAATTTCTATCTTTAATTCCATGTTTTTAAGCCTAGAATCTAGTGATTGATGAAGAAAATGGAAGAAATTAGAGTTAAAATTAGTTAACTAAGTGGTTATGGTGGAAGAATGGCTTGGAAACCGTCTATGGGGTTTGGAGAAGAGGAAGATGGTGAAAAATATGAAAATCTCGTAATGGGTATTATGTTTTTGGCTTTTAAAAATAACTGGACGAATTATACCTGTGCGATCGCGGAAGGGGAGCTGCGATCGCACAGTGGATGGGTCCCCTAAGCTCCGGGATCGCAGAAGACTATACGCGATCGCACAAGACAAAGTTACCCAGCTCCCCAGTCCTACACTAAGCTATGTGCGTTCGCACCTAACACCCTGCGTTCGCACAGTATCCCTCAGTAGACCCTCCGCGATCGCATCCAGCGTGGTGCATTCACACTGTATCCCTCAGTGGACCCTCTGTGATCGCATCCAGCGTGAAGCGTTCACACTGAACAACCCCACCCCCTCCCATGACTCTGCTGTGCGTTCGCACTTGAACCTGTGCGTTCGCATAGCACAAGGTCCAGAACACCTACCTGAAACTCACACGAGCCCTCGAGACTCAAAACTAAACATACACACGACTTCAAAATCATTCTACGAACTTATTCAAGTAATAAAATCACCAAAATAACATCAAAAACAACGAATTAAGCTCCAAAATCTATAGCATTTCCTCAAACTTCATAAACTATCAAGTTTTCCATTTTTGATCCGAAACACGTCAAACCAAGTCCGTTTCTTACCAAAATTTACAGATAACTCATAAAACACATATTGAACCTGTTCCGGGCTCCGAAACCATAATACGGGCCCGGTAACACAGGTTTCACTTCAAAGTTCATTTTCAAAAGTCCGGGCATACTCTCAAGTCCCATATTTTCCTAAGGACCCTCCGGGACCGTCAAATTACTAGTCCGGGTCCGTTTACCAAAAATATTGACCAAAGTCAACTTTATTCAATTAATTATCATAAATTCAACTTTTTATCAAATTTCCACATAAAGACTTCCTGGCTACGCGCTCGAGCTGCGCACGCACATCGAGGTGAGATTAACAGAGGCTTTCAGGGCCTCAGAACACAGTTTTAGTTAAATTTACACAGGATGACCTTTTGGGTCATCATAGTTTGTGGCTCGGTGTCTCAACTGTCAACAAGTGAAATACGAGCATCAGAGACCGGGTGGGTTGCTTCAGAGGTTAGAGATCTTAGAGTGGAAGTGGGAGCGGGTCACCATGGATTTCGTAGTTGGTCTCTCGCGGATTTCGAGAAAGTTTGATGCTATTTGGGTGATTGTGGGTCCTTTAGGATGTTCGAGGAAGTTTGATGTTATTTGGTACTACTTATTCTTCGGAGCGGTTGGCTGAGATTTACATCCGAGAGATTGTTCGAATTCATGGTGTCCCAGTTTCCATCATTTCAGATAGAGGCACACAGTTTACATCGCAGTTTTGGAGGGTCGTGCAACGAGAGTTGGGTACTCAGGTTGAGTTGAGCACATCGTTTCACCCTTAGATAGACGGACACTCCGAGCGCATTAGCCAGATATTAGAGGACATGTTACGCTCTTGTGTCATTGATTTTGGGCATTCATGGGACCAGTTTTTCCGCTTGCAAAATTTGCATATAAAAATAGTTATTAGTCGAGCATTCAGATGGCTCCATACGAGGATTTATATGGGAGGCGGTGTAGATATTTGGTGGGATGGTTTGATCCCGATGAGGCTAGGCTCTTGTGTACAGACTTGGTCCAGGATGCATTAGACAAGGTGAAATTGATTCAGGAGTGGCTTAGCATGGCGCAGTCTAGGCAAAAGAGTTATGCTGACAGGAAGGTCTGTGATGTGTCTTTCATGGTTGGGGAGAAGGTTCTGCTGAAGGTATCACCTATGAAGGGTGTTATAAGGATTGGTAAGAGGGGAAAGTTGAGCCCTCGTTTCATTGGGCCTTTTGAGGTACTTTAGAGGATCGGGGAAGTGGCTGACAAGCTTGCCTTGCCACCTGTCTTGTCGAGTGTGTATTCAGTATTTCATGTTTCTATGGTCCAGAAGAATATTGGCGATCTGTCCCCTGTTTAGGATTTCATCACGGTACAGTTGGATAGTGATATGACTTATGATGTGGAGCGGATGGCCATTTTGGAGCGGCAGGTTCGGAAGTTGAGGTCAAAAGATATAGCTTCACTAAAGATGCATTGAAGGGGTCAGCACTTAGGAGACCGAGCGGGAGATGCAAAGCAGATATCTACACCTATTTGAGACTCCAGTTATATTCTAGACCCGTTCGAGGACGAACGTTTATTTAAGAGGGAGAGGATGTAACGACCCGGCCGGTTGTTTCGAGAGTTATAGCCATGTTTCCCCCATTTCTGCTTCTTTTGTGATTTACAGTCATATTATGTCTTATCGGGTTGGTCGGTTCGGGTTTAGAGTGGTTTCGGAGTGAATTGAGACACTTAGTCTCTTAATTGGAAGCTTAAGTTAGAAAAGTCGATCGGATGTCGACTTGTGGGTAAATGAGATCGGGTTTGAATTTTGATGGTTTTTTTATCTCCTTTAGATGATGTTTGACTTAGGAGCACGTCCAGAATGTGATTTGGAGGTCAGTAGTAGAATTAGGCTTGAATTGGCGAAAGTTGGAATTTTGACGATTTTGGCCGGCAGTGGAAATTTTGATATCAGGGTCGAATTGGATTTCTCAAAGTTGGAGTAGGTTCATGGTGTCATTTTTGACTTGTGTGAAAAATTTGAGGTCAATCGGATGTGGTTTGGTAGGTTTCGACGTCGTTTGTGAAATTCGAAAGTTTAGAAGTTCGTTAGGCTTGAATTACGGTGTAATTGGGTGTTTTGATATTGTTATTAGTGATTTGAAGGTTCGACTAAGTTCGTATCGGGTTATAGGACCCGTTGGTATGTTTGGTTGAGGTCCCGAGAGCCTCATGGTGATTTCGGGTGGTTGGCGCCTTGATTTGAGTTGGGGAATTGGAGCTGAAATGTTTCTGCTACTAGTGTAATTGCACCTGCAGAGTGGGAACCGCAAGTGCGAGCCCGCAGAAGCGAGGCTAGGAACGCAGATTCAGCCAATAAGAAGTTGGGGAAAAGCCGCATGTGCGAAGACTTTCCTGCACCTGCGAGTGTCACAGATGCGAGCAGCTAGGCACAGGTGTGATGGATGGTCGCAAGTGCGATGGATTCCCGCACCCGCGATAGGTGCGGATGCGGTCATGGAGCCGCATGAGCATAGCCTGGGATTTTAAGTGAAATCCGCACCTGAGATGGGATTTCCGCTGGTGCGGCATCGCAGATGCGACAAGAGGTCCGCATGTGCGGTTTTGCTGGGCAAAACCTATAAATAGAAAACTTCGAGATTTTTCACCATTTTCATCATTTTTGAGCTCGGATTTTGGGGATTTAGAGAAGGATTTCGAAGTAATCACTGAGGTAAGTTCCTTGAGCCTATTTATCTTCAGTAATGGTGTTTCCCCATTGAATTTACACCTAATTAGTGAGATTTTTTAAGTGAAATTTGGGGGTTTAGGGCTTGGGAATTGGAGAGTGAATTTTGGGGTTTTGGAGGGGCAAATGACGTCGGATTTTGATAAATTTGGTATGGTTATACTCGGGAGTGAATAGGCTTTCGGGTTTTGTGACTTTCGTCGGGTTTCGAGATGTGGGCCCGGGTTGGGCCGATTTCGGATTTTGGGCTATATTTTTGTACTTTTCTTGTGGAATCGATCCATCTATCCTATATTGATTATCTCGTAATGTTTGTGGCTAGATTCGGGGAATTTGGAGGCCGATTTAAGAGGCAAGGGAATTTCATAGTAGGATTTCTACGCAGTTGAGGTAAGTAATAGTCTTAAATCTTGTTTTGAGGGTATGAAACCTTAAATTGGTATGATGTGATCAATTGGAGGTGAAGCACATGCTAGAAAGTTTACTATATTTCATGTTAGAAACCATGCTTAGGCCATATGATATCATTGTTGGGACACGCAACGGTCGTATACTTGTTGAATTGACTGCTAGTTGTTGTCTTGTACTCAGTCGCAGTCTTACTTGTGTATCATATCTCCGTTCTCTCTTGTTTCTTATTAATTCTTGTTGTATTCTCTACTTGGGCTCAATATTATGATTTCTATGAGCCCGAGAGGCTGGAGAGGTTAGTGACTGAGATAGGGCCTGAGTTCCGAGCTATGAGCTATGTGAGGTATATGGATCGGGTTGCACGCCATATATATATATATATATATATATATATATATATATATATATATATATGTTATGGATCGGTTTGCACGCCTCAACAAGATTGGATCGTGCTGCACACCGCAACAATATGGCGCTTGGGCTGAAGAGCCCCTCCGGAGTCTGTACATCCCCAGTGAGAGCAGGTGCCTATTGAGAGTGAGTATTGAGGGCTGAGAGCCGACAGTGTGAGTTGTTGAGACGAGTTTAGTGAGTGTTTCCTTGAGAGGTTGTACTTGCTTTTAATTATTGATGCACTTAGTTGTTAGTCTGTTGCTGTTGTGAACTTTCTGGAAGATTTATATCAGGTGTACTCGAGGTCGATCTGATTTCACTTAAACTGCCGGATTTGAAAGCATGTTTAATCTTTACTGAAAACTTCTCAAATGAACTGTATTTACATAGCTCGTCACTGCTTCTCAGTTTCTTAATTAATTCGGTTACTTGCTGAGTTGGTTGTACTCATGCTACACCATGCACTTCATGTGCAGATCCAGGTGTGTACGGTTCCGACGGTCGCTGAGTTCGTGCGCGGGCTAATTATCGAAGACTAACGAGGTAGTTGTCGGCGTCTGCAGTCCTTGTTTCTCCTTTCTTATTATTTTTTCTCTTTTGTATTGGCATTTGGCAAAGACTGTAGTAGACTCTGTTTCTAGACTAGTTGTTAGATGCTCATGACTTAGTGACACCACGATGTAGGGCTATTATTCCGCACTTGTGTTTTAGGTTTTACCTCGTTGTTATGTAAACCTCTGGGTAATTTAATTGCCTTAACTCATTTCTGTCATATATAAAAAGCATATTGAAAGTGTCGGCTTGCCTAGTTCCACGATAGGCACCATCACGGTGGGTTAGGTATTTGAGTCGTGACAATAACATAATATGCCGATTTGGGTTACCGACCGAAGTCGTGTGCGATAATGGGAAGCAGTTCATCGGCAGCAAGGTAAAATTTTCAAAGATCCCAAGATTAAGAAGATACTATCAATACCTTACCGCGCTAGTGGCAACGGACTTGCGAAATAAACAAACAAGACCATACTTCAAAACCTAAAAAATAGGTTGACCGATGCTAAAGGGGAGTGGAAGGAAATCTTACATGAAGTCCTATGGGAATATCGTAAACCCTCAAAGTCTGGTACCGGGGCCACTCCGTTTTCGCCGGTCTAAGGGGCCGAAGCCTTGATTCCGTTCGAGGTGGGAAAACCGAGTTCTAGATTCCAATATGCGGCCGACGAGTCTAATGGCAAGGCTATGGTTACGAGCCTAGAACTATTAGATGAAAGGTGTGAGGCAGCTTTAGTCTAGTTGGCCGCCCAGAAACACCAGATAGAAAGATTCTACAACCAAAGAGGCAAACTATGGAATTTGAAGATCGAGGACTTGGAGTTGCGGAAAGTAACATTACACACCCGGAATCTGATCTAAGAAAAAATGGACTGAATTGGGAAGAACCATATCGAGTCATTAAAATTACCGACAAAGGCTCATACAAACTCGAAGCGGGAAATGGTGTGCAACTACCGAATAACTGGAACGTTACACACTTAAAGCGGTAGTACTTCTAATGTATGATCTCAACTACTCTTTAATCATGCTATGATTTGGACTAACACTTACAAGAAACAGTCAAGGATGGATGTGGCTATTAGGTATGAAAGCACGCGTTGCACTCTTTTTCCCTTGAACCATTTTTTAATGAAGCAACAGTAAAACGTGCTAACTTAGATTGGAAGGTTGGTCTCAGACTAGAGTCAATGATCGTTCACTTCATGTCTACAGTATTTGAGCCCTCTCAAGCTCGACCTGGAATACCTGGGACCATTACCCTCGAACTAAGGATCATGGTTTTTTAGCAAGGAAAGAAGAAAACTTTGTTTACTAGAAGCTAAGGCTCGGTGGTTAGGATTCACTGTAAGGGACAAACGGTCGTGTGAACAGTTCTCACATAGTCCACTCAAGCCATGATACAAGTTTTTATGCGCTTTTGATCATGTACTTTACACAGTGAGAAATGAAAGAAAGTTTCACCTTGCTATTTACGCATTTTACTTTTAAAATGGTCGTGTGAAAGTTTCGCATTTTCTTGCCTCTAAGATCCCACTGGCTACCCCTACTCGGGGACAATCAATCCCAAGGGCTACCTCTATTTTGGAACTATAGTTCGAATAAAGTTTGGACAACCCGAGCTACAAAATTCCGGACGCACCAAACTTATGAGGCGGTTGTTGATACCCAATAATTGGGTATCAACAACTGCCTCATAGTTTGGTGCCTCAAGGAAAGAAGAAAAACTTTGTATACTAGAAGCTAAGACTCGGTGGTTAGGATTCACTTTAAGGGCCAAACGATTGTGTGAACAGTTCACATAGTCCACTCAAGCCATGATACAAGTTTTTATGCGCTTTCGATCATGTACTTTACATAGTGAGAAATGAAAGAAAGTTTCACCTTGATATTTACGCATTTTACTTTACAAACGGTCGTGTGAAAGTTTCGCATTTTCTTGCCTCTAAGAGCCCACGGGCTACCCCTACTCGCGGAAAATCAAGCCCATGGGCTACCCCTATTTCGGAACTATAGTTCGAAGAAAGTTTGGACAACCCGGGCTACAAAATTCTGGAGTCACCAAACCTATGAGGCGGTTCTTGATACCCAATATTTTGCATCATCATTTAGCTTACAAACTTATACAATCATTTTTCATAATTTTCCTTAATTTTTAAAGATTTTAAATCAATTTATTTCTGCATTTTATTATATAAATATCCAATAATTATCCTTCAGATTATGATTTTGATGATTTAATCATCCAAACTCATCATTTACATCAACATGTATGTTTTAAATACATTATTGCATTTTTTTCATAATTACATCTGCATTTTATAGGCTAATTGCACATTTTTGCAATAATAGCCTAAATTCATGTATAATTACATTATTTATGCCAAAATAAATTTTTATATTTTTTTAAATGTTAAGTTATTATTTTGAATCATTTTAATACACAAATAATATTTTTTTTATTCATTAATTACTTTTATAAATTGTTTTTGCTAAACTGTTGGGTATTTAAAAACTAGCCCACTCTTGAACCCATTTTCGGACCAAGCAATGGCCAAAAACCCAATACAATAGCCCAAATAACCCCCAGCCTAAATCAATCACCAACTAAATCCCAACCAACACAACCCACCTAAATAAACACGACCCAACTCCCCTTTAATCATGGTTGTTGATCTCTGAGATCAACGGCCCATATCGACCCCTTCCCTTTAATTACCCAACCGCCCTAACCCTAACCCAATTTTCACCCGTCCACCATCCTAATATCCCACATCTCCATTCTCCATCCTAAAGAACCTTAGCCCTCCCCCCCTCCCCCCTAAATTCTCTCTAATCCCACCTAATATGGGATTCCATGGCCACTACTTGCCATATATGACCTCCTCCTGGTATTGGTTACTCTCCTATATTGTTTGCCTAAACATGGAAAGCAGATCTAAGAAAAATTGATTAAAATCCTTGATCTTTCTGCTATTCTATCTATATTCATCCTTTTTCTATTGTGAGTACCAATATTTGTTTATTTTTTTGTTGATCTAGGGTTTACAGATCTCTTCAAATCGAACCAAAATTGGTTCGATTCTCTGATTTTGAGTATTATTTGTGTCTATATTCATCCTATGCTACTGTTTTTGTGTATATTCCGTTGATATTTATTTTTCTTAAAAAAACTAGGGTTTACCGGTATCTTCTCCTAATCTTATTTTAAATTGATTTATGTGTTCTTCTTTCCTTTTATGGTTTGATTAATTGTATTTCCTTACTTATGTGCCGATTTTACCACTATATAAACCCGTTCGCTTTCCCCTTTTTTGACAGACGAAAAATCACTAAAAACTAAGGTTACTACTCTGTATTTGTGTACTATTCTGTTATGTTTGGCTCTTGGCCGGCTGAATGCCAAGGCCACCGAATTTCTTACTTTTCCAACCTTTTTGGATGTGGGCATTGCCCTGAGTTCTTGAAACCCTTAGGAACTTGACACATTTGAGACTCTAGGTCCTATTGTTGTTCTTTTCTTGTTTGTCGAACAATAACTCGTTAGTTTCTAACCTTCGCAATGTTTATTCTATTATGTTCTAATTAGCATGTTCCCTGAAATTGCATGAATTAATGTACCCCCTGACTCTCTTCATGTGTTATTCTGCCTATAATTTCTAGCCCTAAAAATGTGTTTGTACCTAACTTAGGTACTTTGTACAATTTGAAGCATGTTTAGTTTTATGTTACTGATAATTTGAGTGTTCTGCCTTGATTATTTGGCCTAATCCTGTTCTTACTTGATTCTGAACTTCTCTAGTAATTATTTTTTGCAATTAATATGCCTTAATTTGTTTGAGACCATAACTCTAAATGTGTAGTGTGCTCCTATGACTATGATTGTCACTCTATGTGTTCTTGCCATACCCAATTTTGTACCTCTAATAACCTGTTATCCTTTAAACTAATCTTCCTTTACTGATGCCCTATATGATATCTGATCATGTTTGTATTATACTGATTATCCTTGAGTTTGGTATAATCTGATCCTTTAAGTTCTACATTGGTTGCATTAATTGGTTTGCTAGTCTAATGCCCTTGCTTGTTAACTTTGTAATCCCAGGCTCCTTGTTTCTTATTATACGTCACCCTGCCCCAATGTGTTAGTTTGCTTCTTGAGTTCATGTTCATTATATGATTATCTTATAGTGTTTGCAAATGCTTTTCCAAACCTATTACATTATTACTATTTTTCATTGAGTGTTCCTGTTCTATAGGGCTTGATGGCTTTAATTTGCGTCAATCCTAAAACTGTCTAACGCTTAATGTGAAAATTTGTTTGCGTGCATTTGTTGTCTAAGTGTGTAGGCTAACTTGATCCCTTAATTGCCTTTACATGAAGTCCAACTTGTTTTGTATGTCGCCTAGTTTTATCATTTCTGAGCAGCCTATGTTAAGTCTAGAACTATCCAAAATAGAGGTCCAAACGCCTCATGGGCCATAGGCATGGGACGGGCAGTGCACACATAAGACACGGTTTAGAATTAACTAGTGTGCTGGTAAAAACATAAAGATAGTAATCGAGTAGCAGGAGATGATAGTTTGTGCCCGCTGAATAATACGAGTAACACCTCATCTCGAGGAGTTACGAAGTATTATTTATGGTGCACGGGTTTATCCTTTAGGCTTAAAAACTTAGGACCCCTCATCTTGTCTTTAAATCAACTATTTGTGTTTACTCAAGGACTTTCTAATAATGATTTTTTTCCAAACTTCTTGTTTTCTCTCTGACTATTTGACTATTTCATATAATTCGAGTTCGGCCGGGACCCACAGTCGTGGACCTCGAGAAATGCCTAACACCTTCTCCTCGAGGTAATTTGAGTCATTACCCGATCTTTGGTGATGCGAACTGGTTTAACCAGAGTATTTGCAAATAGGTTCCCTAACGCATAGGTGGCGCCTCTCTCTTTTAACACCTTCCTTAAAAGAGTTGTCACGTGTCGAAACCTGATTTCGCAAGAAAAAGGGGCGCGACAACGGTGCCCAAATACAAAAGGCTATGGCCAACCTAAAAATGGCTCTGAGACATCCGAAGTTCGTAATCAGAATGTGAGGCCTTTATAAGAACTCGAAACCTATTAAGAAGTTACCCCCAGAAAAAACATCGTCTAAAAATCACTTAAGCATCTTGAAAAAAACCTCCAGTTATACCGAGTTTTCAATGCCTCGATCAAACAAAGATGTATCAAGGTCAGGACCTGATCGGGCCTCTGAAACATGAACATCCTATAACTACATTCGATTCTATGCTAAGGCATTAGAAACATTACATGAATAGAAATTATGAAAATATGTTTGAAAATTAAAGGTATGATATTGTTCGAAGGGAAAATTTCCTATATATATATACATATATATATATATATATATATATATATATATATATATATTTAGGTCCAATAAACGGCCTAAAAATAAAACATAAAAAATAAATAAATATATGTACATGAGACAAAAACTAAAATAAGTACGAAGGCATCTACTCCTTTTCTTCACCAACGTTTGATTCGTCGCCATAGACGTCGGATCCCTAAGAGCCTTCTGCACCTTCAAGCTTGTAAATCTTCTTCGCCTCAGCCTCAGACTTTTTGGCCTCCTCATTTTTAACCGACAGACGAAAAACTCGGTCGTGGATCTCTTCGAGGGTCTCTCTTCGGGATAGCCACTTTATATATTTGGCCTTTTCCTTCAGGCAGACCTCGGCTGCCTCTACATCGGCCTTGTATTGGGCCACCATTTCACGACCCAGAATCCTAAATCGGGTCGTGATGGCGCCCAACGACGGGGTTAGGCAAGCCAACACAAATTACACTAAGTGTTACCCTTCCCATTTAATTAAACAAGTCCACATTTACAAATTTTAAACAGTTAAACATGGTGATAGCTTGACATGGAAATAAAGCATATGCAAGCCTGTACAACCCAAACCAAAAGATATATATACACTACGCGTGTATGCCAGGAACTAGTGTCACGGGTGTCATGGGCAACTACTAAATATACAATGACTACAATATATACAGGGTCTCAGTCTGAATGAAATGGACAGAGAATATAACAAAAGAACTCCAGGGTGCTTCTAGGAAGTAGCCGGGAACGCAGCTCACCGTGAAGTATGATCACGCTATCAATATCTAGCACCGGCCTGATAATCAAATGTATCAGCCTCCGGACCTGTACAGTCAAGTACAGAAAAGAAAAGAAAGTGCAGCATGAGTACATATTAAATAAATATGTACCCAGTGAGTATCCCGCCTAAACTCGAAGAAGTAGTGACGAAAGGTCGACTCGATAGTCACTAAGTCCAACAGAAATAACATATGATAGAATATAATGAAATACAGTAGGCATGTCAGGAAATAATCAACAGGTACACATCAGGAGCATAGATCCAAACAACTACTGAACTAAACAATAAATCACTTTCAAGGGTAAGACCACTGAACGAAATAATAAATCACCAATCCTTAGATCCGCCGTGGCGTACGGCCCGCTCCCATAAGGTACCTTCTAAACTCGCCGTGGCGTACATCCCGATCCCATATATATATCACAAATGCTTCTCAACACTGTCGTGGCGTACGAACCGATCCCATATATATTCAATTACTTTTCAACACTGCCATGGCGCACGGCCCGATCCCATATTCTTTCACAATTTCTTTTCATCTCTGCCGTGGCGTACGACCCGATCCCAATATCTTACAATGCTTACTTTCCATAAATAATTAATTGCCATTCAACAATTTTCCATAAAGCCTCAGAGGAACAACACTATACAAAACATAATCTCATAGTACATATGGCGTCACAACAAATCATATAAAGCATTACAAGGAAAACATATCAGGCATTACAAGAAAAGCATATAAGGCATTACGAGAAAGCATACAAGTCATGATGTGGGCCTAACTACCCGGACATAACAATAATAGCCGCTACGCACGGACTCTCGTCACTTGGCGCGTACGTAGCCCCCAAACAATTTACACATAGCATATACATCACCTATGGGGACAATTCCCTCTTACAAGGTTAGAAAGGAGACTCACCTCGTGTCGAATCTACCCCTCGGACCACAATTGCGCCCGAAACTCCGAACTCTACACCCGAGGACTCGCAACTAGCCAAAAGGTATACAATAACATCAATGCATGCACAATGCGGGAAATTACCCTAGTTATTTTACTAAAATCGCTATTCTTGAAGAATTTCCAAATTCCAACCCCGGTCCCGCATGTTCAAATTCCGAAAATTCTCGAAGGGATCACTCACCCATAGCCTAAGGAGCATCAAGGTGTAATTCCTACTTGAATTCAAGGCCTAAAATGGAAAATCACAAAATCCTCAAGAACCCTAAAATTACTACCTAATTCTATGATTTTAGATAATTTAGTAGTGAATTTAACTAGGAATTAATGTTTGAAACTAGTAAAACTATGGAATTTACTTACCTCAATAGCAGTGGTGGAAGGTCCCTTGAAGAGGTCTCTAAAAACTTGAGGAGGAAGATGAAAATGGAGGAAATATGCTAAGTCTCGTGTTTAATAAAACTGCCCGGGGATTCCTTAACTGTGATCGTGACAAGGGCCCTGCGATCGCGAAGGCCAACTGGACAGACCTCTGTGATCGCGGCAGAGGTCCTGCGATCGCGAAGACCAACTGGTCGGACCTCTGCGATCGCGGCAGAGGTCCTGCGATCGTGAAAAACAAACTCACCCGGCCAAGACGCGACTCAATGCGATCGCGAAGGTGTGGAACCCAGACCTCTCTGATTGCAAAAGGGGAAGCTGCGATCGCAGAGAACAATCAACAGCCCAGCAAAATCCTTCTCCGCGATCGCAACCCACCTTCTGCGATGGCAGAGAAGGAAACCAGATAGCAGAAATTTCTCATTTTTCTAACTTAGCTCCCGGGGGTCTAAAATACACCCGAGCCCCTCGGGACCCCGTCCAAAAGAACCGGCAAGTCTGTATTCGTGCTACGGACTCGCTCGAACTATCGGAACATGAAAAACAACAACGAAACTCAAAATTCAACCCCAAAACCAAATTGAATCAAAACTTAAGAACTTGAAACTCTAGAATTCACTTCAATGCACCGTACCGGTCTATACTACTCGGAATGGTTTCAAATTTTGCAGACAAGTCATGAATGAAATAATTGAACTATCCCCGGTCTCGGAATCTCATTCGGACCTTGGTAACATAAAATCACATTTCAAGCCCAATTTCAAATTCTATGAAAATCTTCAAAACTTCATTAACTCTAATTTTCCCATTTTGATCTGAAACCCGTCAAATCAAGTCCGTTTCTTACCAAATTTCACAGATAACTTAAATAACTCCTATTGAACCTGTTCCGGGCTCCGAAACCACAATACGGGCCCGGCAGCACAGGTTTCACATCAAGGTTCATTTTCATAAGCCTCTAATATTTTCATAAAATAATTTTCTTTAAAAATTCGTTTCTCGGACTTAGGTCCTCGGAATTTGATTCCGGGCATACGACCAAGTCCCATACGCACCCGTCTACGCACCTAGGATGCGCACGCACATCGAGGTGAGATTAACGGAGGCTTTCGGGGCCTCGCAACGCAGTCACAATTAGATTTACATAAGATGACCCCTTTTGGGTCATCACAATCTCCCCCTCTAAAACAAATGTTCGTCCTCGAACGGACGTAGAATCGTACCTGAAGTGCCGAATAGCTGTAGATACCTGCTCCGCATGTCCTCCTCAGACTCCCAAGTCGCCTCATCGACTGGTTGGCCCCTCCACTGGACCTTTACGGCATAAATTCTCTTAGACCTCAACTGGCGGTCCTACCTATCAATAATAGCAATTGTCTCCTCCTCGAAGCCCAACTTCTCATCTAACTGAATAGTGCTTAAATCAATCACGTGAGAGAAATCGGCATGATATCTCCGGAGCATGGATACATGAAATACCAGATGAGCTCTCGATAAGGCGGGAGGTAAAGAGAGCTCATAAGCAACCTCCCCGGCTCGCCTCAACACCTCGAAAGGGCCTATAAACCTAGGGCTCAGCTTTCCATTCTTCCCGAACCTCATAACGCCCTTCATCGGCGAAACTTTCAACATAACCTTATCTCCCTCCATAAACGCTACATCACGTGCCCGCTGATCTGCGTAGCTCTTCTGTATGGACTGAGCTGTGCAGAGTCTCTCTTGAATAATCTTCACCATATCCAAAGCATCTCTCACCAGATCTGTGCCATATAATTTGGCCTCGCCGGGCTCAAACCACCCGATAGGAGAACGACACCACCGACCATATAAAGCCTCGAATGGAGCCATCTCGATGCTGGACTGATAACTGTTTTTTTATGCAAACTCCGCCAAAGGCAAGAACTGGTCCCATTGACCGCCAAAATCAATCACACAAGCCCGAAGCATATCCTCCAAAATCTGAACTGTACGCTCCGACTGACCATCAGTCTGAGGGTGAAATGTTGAGCTGAGATCTATCTGAGTGCCCATCTCACTGTGCAATGCTCTCCAGAAGTGCGAGGTGAACTGAGGACCTCGATCTGATATAATGGACACCGGGACACCGTGCAACCGGACTATCTCCCGAACATAAATCTAGGCCAGCCTCTCTATAGTATAAGTAGTAGCCACATGGATGAAATGCGCCGATTTAGTCAATTTATCCACAATGACCCAAACCGCGTCAACCTTCCGCAAAGTCCGAGGCAACCCAACCACAAAGTCCATAGTGATGCGCTCCCATTTCCATTCAGGAATGGGCATCTGCTGAAACAAGACTCCTGGCCTCTGGTGCTCCTACTTGACCTGCTGAAAATTGAGACACCTAGCCACAAACTGCATTATATCCTTCTTCATCCGCCTCCACCAGTAGTGTTGCTTCAAATCCCGGTACATCTTTGTCGCACCCGGATGAACAGAATACTGAGAATTGTGGGCCTCTCCTAAAATCCTCTTCCTCAAGCCATCAATATTAGGAACACATAAACGACCCTGGAGCCTCAAGACACCATCCTCGCCAAAAGTAACCTCCTTGGCCCTGTCTGGACCACTGCATCACAAAGCTCTGCAAGGCATGGATCATCAAACTGTCGAGCCTTAATCTCCCCCAATAATGAAGACTGAGCAACTACCTGAGCCAAAACTCGACGCGGCTCCGAAATGTCCAATCTCACAAGGCGATTGGCCAAGGACTGAATGTCCAAGGCTAAAGGTCTCTCCTCCGCTGCAATGTAGGCCAAGCTACCCATACTCGTTGCCCTCCTGCTCAAAGCATCTGCTACTACATTCGCCTTACCCTGGTGATACAAAATAGTGAGATCATAATCTTTTAACAACTCATACCATCTCCGCTGCCTCAAATTAAGGTCCCTCTGCTTAAGCAAGTACTGCAGGCTGCGGTTGTCAGTGTAGACCTCACATGACACACCATACAAATAGTGCCGCCAAATCTTCATGGCATGAACAATCGCCGCCAACTCTAAGTCGTGAATAGGATAATTCTTTTCATAACCTTCAGCTGTCGCGAAGCATAAGCATTAACCCTGCCATCTTGCATCAGCACACATCCCAACCCGACGCGTGAAGCGTCGCAATACACTGTATACATCCCAAAACCAGAAGGCAATGACAGAACTGGTGCTGAGGTCAAAGCTGACTTGAGCTTCTGAAAGCTCGCCTCACATACGTCGGACCACCGAAACGGGGCATTCTTCTAAGTCAATCTGGTCAATGGAGCTGCAATAGAAGAGAACCCCTCCACGAATCGGCGATAATAGCCTGCTAGGCCCAAGAAACTCCTGATCTCTGTAGTTGAAGTAGGATGCGGCCAACTCTGAACCGCCTCAATCTTCTGAGGGTCAACCTTGATACCTTCTCCGGATACCACATGCCCCAAAAATGCCACAGAATCTAACCAGAACTCGCACTTGGAGAACTTAGCATATAGCTTCTGCGCTCGCAAGGTCTAAAGCACAACTCTCAAATGCTGCTCATGCTCACCTAGGCTCTGCGAATAAATCAAGAGGTCATCAATGAAGACGATGACGAAAGAATCAATATACGACCTGAATACCCTATTCATCAAGTCCATAAATGCTTCTGGGGAATTGGTCAAACCAAAGGACATCACTAAGAACTCATAATGGCCAAATCTGGTACAAAATGCAGTCTTTGGAACATCAGAAGCCCGAATCTTCAACTGGTCATAACCCGATCTTAGGTCAATCTTAGAAAACACACGAGCACCCTGCAACTGATCAAACAAATCATCGATGCGCGATAGAGGATACTTATTCTTGATGGTAACCTTATTCAGCTGGCGGTAATTAATACACATTCGCATAGACCCATCCTTCTTTTTCACAAATAAGACTGGATCACCCCACGGCGACACACTCGCCCTGATGAACCCCTTGGCCAACAACTCCTCAAGCTGCTCCTTCAACTCCTTTAGCTCCTTAGGAGCCATACGATAAGGGGGAATGGAAATAGGCTGAGTATCTGGAGCCAAATCAATACAGAAGTCAATATCTCGATCTGGAGGCATGCCTAGAAGATCTGAAAGAAACACATCCGGAAACTCTCGAACAACAGGCACTAAATCAATAGTAGGAGACTCAGCGGTGGTGTCCCGCACATAAGCAAGGTAAACCAAACAACCCTTCTCGACCATATGTCGAGCCTTTATGAAGGAACTGACCCGGCTGGAGGCACTAATGGAAAAACCTCTCCATTCTAGTCTAGGCGACTCAGGAATAGCTAAAGTGACTGTCTTGGCATGGCAGTCTAACACAGCATGACAAGGTGATAGCCAATCCATGCCTAGGATAACCTCAAAATCAATCATATCCAGTAATAAAAGATCTGCTCTGGTATCGAAACCGCAGAAAGTGACCACACAAGAAAATGAGCAAATAGTACGGAAACATATGAATACGTGGATCCTGGATCAAATAGTACCGAAGCCTCCCTACCACATACTGAGATAATACATGTGATTACGACGTCTGAGGCCACTGCATCTGATCTGGCCGGAATGGCATAAAATCTGGCTGAGGCTCCTGAAGACTGAACTCCCCCAGAGTGAACAAGAACTAACTGACCTCCTCCTGGCTGGCCTCCCCCTCTAGGACGACCCCGGCCGACCTGTCCTCCACCTCGAGGTGGCCGGACCGCTGGTGCCAAACTCCTAGGCTGATAACTCTACTACACTGCCTTGCCCCGATACCTGGGACAATACATCCACGTATGACCCGGCTCCCCACACTCGAAATAACTTTCTAGTGCTACAGCTCGCTGCCCGAAAGAGGAAGAACCCTGAATAGCCGGAGGGCGGTGTGAACCCTCTGGTAAAGCACTGAAATAGGATTTAGAGGATCTCTGATGACTGGAATAACAGCTGGGTGCACCCTGGGTGGCTGGGGGACGATAGGAACGCTCTGTCATAGCGCCGAACTGAGACCTCGCTGAGATACCCCTGGGAGGTAGTGGAGGTGCTGAATATGAAGGCCTACTGAACTGGCCGCCTCCGAACTGACCTCTGCCCCTAGCTGGAGCACCCTTGAAGTCACTTGTGAACCTGGAGCTCTTGTCCTGTTGACCTGGCTGACCCTGCTCCCTGCTCCTCATACGGTAACCCTCAATCCGTCGAGCTATCTCGACTACAAACTGGTATGGGGTACCCATCTCTTCCTCTCTGGCCATAGAGACCCTAAAACCTGGATGCAAGCCTGCCACAAACCTCATGTTGTGCACCAACTGAAATGTGGTGAAATCCACTCCATGGGACTCCAAAATCCTCATGCAGTGCAGTCTGTCCCTGCACCTATCAATAAAATCCTGAGCATCCTCTCCCCGCTCACCCCCCAAGACTGGAGGGCGAAGTCGGGTCCATCTATCCAACATCTTCTGCTGGTCACCTTCTGCAACTGACCTGGGCTCTGGGGCTGCTCCCACGGGCTGAACCCCTCCCACGGGCGGTGTGCCCGGGGTATGACGTGCTGCTGCTGCCTGACCTGTGGCATGAGCGGTAGGATTCTGGTCTCCCCCTCCCGCCTGAGAAGTAGTAGGGTCGGCTGTAAATAAACCAACCTGTGACATAGTGTCCATGAATCTCAGCATACGGCCCATGACCTCCTAGAAGCCTGGCCCCGTCATGAGATCCACTGGAGCAGGTGCTACTGGAGGCNGCCTCTACCCCGACCTCGGGCAGCGGCATCTCCTGGGCCAGAAGCATCGGATGCACGCGTCCTCACCGTCTGTGAGAGAATAGAAGAATAAGTTTGAGTATATCATAGATTGCACGACAGGATATGAATAAAGGGAAGTTTCCTAACACCCCATAGCCTCCTGAAGATAAGTACAGACGTCTCCGTACCGATTCGCAAGACTCTACTAGGCCTGCCCATGACTCATGAGACTTACGTGAACCTAGGGCTCTGATACCACGTTGTCACGACCCAGAATCCTAAACGGGGTCCTGATGGTGCCCAACGACAGGGTTAGGAAAGCCAACACAAATTACACTAAGTGTTACCCTTCCCATTTAATTAAACAAGTCCACATTTACAAATTTTATACAATTAAACGTGGTGATAGCTTGACATGGAAATAAAGCATATGCATGCCTGTACAACCCAAACAAAAAGATATATATACACTATGCGTGTGTGCTAGGAACTAGTGTCACGAGTGTCATGGGCAACTACTTAATATACAATGACTATAATATATACAGGGTCTGAGTCTGAATGAAATGGACAGAGAATATAACAAAAGAACTCCAGGGTGCTGCTAGGAAGTCGCCGGGAACGCAGCTCACCGTGAAGTATCACCAGCCTCCGGACCTGTACACTCAAGTACAGAAAAGAAAAGAAAGTGCAGCATGAGTACATATTAAATAAATATGTACCTAGTGAGTATCATGCCTAAACTCGAAGAAGTAGTGACGAGAGGCCGACTCGATACTCACTAAGGTCCAGCAGAAATAACATATGATAGAATATAATGAAATAGAGTAGGCATGTCAGGAAATAATCAACAGGTACACATCAGGAGCAGAGATCCAAACAACTACTGAACTAAACAATAAATCACTTTCAAGGGTAAGACCACCGAACGAAATAATAAATCACCAATTCTTAGATCCGTCGTGGCGTACGGCCTGCTCCCATAAGGTACCTTCTAAACTCATCATGGCGTACGGCCCGATCCCATATATATTCAATTACTTTTCAACACTGTCGTGGCGCACGACCCGATCCCATATTCTTTCACAATTTCTTTTCATCTCTATCATGGCGTACGACCCGATCCCAATATCTTACAATACTTACTTTCCATAACAAATTAATTTCCATTCAACAATTTTCCATAAAGCCTCAGGGGAACAACACTATACAAAACATAATATCATAGTACATATGGTGTCACAATAAATCAGATAAAGCATTACAAGGAAAACATATCAGGCATTACAAGAAAAGCATATAAGGCATTATGAGAAAGCATACAAGTCATGATGTGGGCCTTGCCTAACTACCCGGACATAACAATAATAGCCGCTACGCACGGTCTCTCGTCACTTGGCGCGTACGTAGCCCCCAAACAATTTACACATAGCATATACATCACCTATGAGGACAATTCCCTCTTACAAGGTTAGAAAGGAGACTCACCTCGTGTCGAATCTACCCCTCGGACCACAATTGCGCCCGAAACTCCGAACTATACACCCAAGAACTCGCAACTAGCCAAAAGGTACACAATAATATCAATGCATGCACAAAGCGGGAAGTTATCCTAATTATTCAATAAAATCGCTATTCTTGAAGAATTTCCAAATTCCAACCCCGGTCTCGCATGATCAAATTCCGAAAATTCTCGAAGGGATCACTCACCCATAGCCTAAGGATCATTAAGGTGTAATTTCTACTTGAATTCAAGGCCTAAAATGGAAAATCACAAAATCCTCAAGAACCCTAAAATTACTACCTAATTCTATGATTTTAGATAATTTAGTAGTGAATTTAACTAGGAATTAATGTTTGAAACTAGTAAAACTATGGAATTTACTTACCTCAATAGCAATGGTGGAAGGTCCCGTGAAGAACTCTCTAAAAAATTGAGGAGGAAGATGAAAATAGAGGAAATATGCTAAGTCCCGTGTTTAATAAAATTGCCCAGGGATTCCTTAACTGCGATCGCGACAAGGGCCCTGCCATCGCGAAGGCCAACTGGCCAGACCTCTGCGATCACGAAGACCAACTAGTCGGACCTCTGCGATCGCGGCAGAGGTCCTGCGATCACGAAGAACAAACTCACCCGGCCCAGACGCGACTCAATACGATCGCGATAAAAGACTGCGATCGCGAAGGTGTGGAACCTAGACCTCTGCGATCGCAAAAAGGGAAGCTGCGATCGCAGAGAACAATCAACATCCCAGCAAAATCCTTCTCCGCGATCGCAACCCACCTTCTGCGATCGCAGAGAAGGAAACCAGATAGCAAAAATTTCTGGTTTTTCTAACTTAGCTCCCGGGGGTCTAAAACACACCCGAGCCCCTTGGGACCCCGTCCAAAAGAACCGGCAAGTCTGTATTCGTGATACGGAATCGCTTGAACTTATGGAACATGAAAAACAAAAACGAAACTCAAAATTCAACCCCAAAACCAAATTGAATCAAAACTTAAGAACTTGAAACTCTAGAATTCACTTCAATGCACCGTACCGGTCTATACTACTCGGAATGATTTCAAATTTTGCAGACAAGTCATGAATGACATAAAGGAACTATCCCCGGTCTTGGAATCTCATTCGGACCTCGGTAACATAAAATCATATTTCAAGCCCAATTTCAAATTCTATGAAAATCCTCAAAACTTCATTACCTCTAATTTTCCCATTTTGATCCGAAACCCGTCAAATCAAGTCTGTTTTTTACCAAATTTAGCAGATAACTTAAATAACACCTATTGAACCTGTTCCGGGCTTCGAAACAATAATACGGGCCCGGCAGCACAGGTTTCACATCAAGGTTCATTTCCATAAGCCTCTAATATTTTCATAAAATAATTTTCTTTAAAAATTCATTTCTCATACTTGGGTCCTCGGAATTCGATTCCTGGCATACGCCCAAGTCCCATATTTTCCTACGGGCATTCCGAGACCGTCAGATCAAGGGTCCGAGTCCATTTACCAAAAATGTTCACCAAAGTCAACTTTATTCAATTAATTATCATAAATTCAACTCTTAATCAAGTTTTCACATAAAGGCTTCCCAGCTAAGCGCCCAGGCTGCGCACGCACATCGAGGTGAGATTAACGGAGGCTTTCAGGGCCTCGCAACGCAGTCACAATTAGATTTACATAAGATGACCCCTTTTAGGTCATCACACACCATTTCCACAGCACCGGCAGAAGTTGTATCCAACACCTCGTATTTCCTTTCGAGGGCGTCCCGCTCCGTGACAATCAAGATTAGTTGTGCTCGGAGATCATCATTCAGTTAAGACCACTTGTTAACTTTGTTTTTTTCCACCCAGAGTTGGTTCTCAACTGATTCCATCTTCGCCTTAGCGGTATCTTTCTCCAACGCCAGCAGTTCCATTATGCTTTTCCATCTGTTGGCCATGGCTTGGATCTCGTTCATCTAAACTCGGAGTTGTTCAATCAGGTCGATCTTCTATTGGACCTGCGAGGTTGTGTTGTTATCCACCATGAATAGCTCCTCTTTTTTACTTTGAATGACCTTTACCTTTTTTACCATGTCGACATATTCTCGCTTCAACGTCGAAGCTTCCTTTTGGGCCCTGTCTAGCTCGGCCAGAAGATCCCTTTTTTTGAACCTACTCCTTTAGCTAAATTGAGCCAATTGATTTCGAAGGGGTACCAAAGGAAGCTCTTGTGGTCAAGCACCTTGTCCTGCAAAGCAACAAAAAAATTAAGAGATATCAAAACCTAAATGGAATTCACGAGGGAGTGTTGATGCCTTACCCGGTTCAATGCCTTCTGCGCTTCGTTGAAGAGACTCGACGTGCCTACCTCATTCATCTTTGCTTGGTCCTCCTCGATCACCAGAAAATGGAGGTAGCTGTTTATGCCCATTGGAGCAGATAGAACCTAAGAATCCTCTAGGACCGTGAGAATAACTGTCCTCTAGCGGATAGGGGCCATACCCGAAACAGGAAACTACTTCACCGGTTTTTATACCGAACTCATTCGCCTGCCTCCGAAGGCGTGTCCTTCTTAAAGATCTCCAAGTCGCCCAGCCTGAAAAAATCTTCCAAAGTGGACATGTACACGCCATCAGTGAAGGAGTGGAGAGGATTATCCGCATCGTGAACTCCTTCACTTGACTTGTCATTTCCTGCTTGAGCCTCTTGAACCATAGAATCGATGTAGGAGGGTATACCAATGATGTCTATCACACTGGTCGCCTCCTTCAGAACATAAGAGGTTTCTCGGGAAGTCTCTCCCCCTGTCTCCATCTTGGCCTCTCGAGTTGGAAGAAGATCGACCTTATGGCTCTTTTCCTCGGTCGCCGCTTTCTCCTCAACAGGAGTCGATTTGTGAGCAACAATGATGTCGTCTTCTTCGGAATCATACCTGAGTTGGTGAAGCGAGTCAGAATAGGACACCGGGGAGTTGGTGTTCTTCTTGGGCTTACGACCCTGGAAAGTCGCTCTCTTTTTTGGCTTCACCTCGGTATTCGGGAAGCCCGAAGACTTTCTTTCCTCTTCTTCATCTTCTCCCCATCGGCAGCCCCGGGCTGCCCTGTAATTGAGGGATCAACGGGTAAGGGTGCACCCTCGTCTTTTTGCAGCGGCCTAAGTTCGATAGTCTTAGGCAAACATGCGAATAGAAAAGAAAAGGTCAGCATTACGTAAGTTTGGGGCGTAATAGTAACTATTCTAAGAAGAGCCTTACCGTGAGAACAGGACACCTATTGGCCCTTCGAAAGCTTGCTCCACGAGCGCGTGAAGTATGAAATTTGCTTATAGATGCCTTCGATCCACTCCTTGTGCCGGGGGACCGCATTGGGAACCTTATACAACTTCACGATCACAAATACTGATGGTAAGAAAGGAAATAAAAGGGACTTGACACTTAAGTAAAATCTACACTTACGAGATGCATTCCACTTCTCGGGAAATAGTAGGAACTCAGAAGGGATCAACTATTCAGCTTTCACTCGAACAAAGCTCCGCTACCAGCCTCGCTCTCGTTCCTCGTCGATGCTCGAAAAAGGAGCCTTGTTGGCCGGGCGAGTGAGCTTGATTAGTCCCGCTCGAAAAATTTGGGGATTGTATAGACGGAGTAGGTATTCGAGGGTGAACTGTAGAGACTCGATGTTGTTCACAAACTAACATAGGAGGATCACGATCCTCCAAATATACGGGTGGATTTGTCCAAGGCTCACCTCATATCTCTTGCAAAAGGCCAAAACTACTGGGTACCGGGCCCAGTGTGTAGGGGTAAGTGTAAACACATAAATACCACTCCACATGAGTAGTAATAGTATCCTTGGGCCCGGGGACTTCCACATCCTTACGTCCCCATTTATAGTCCTCACGGACTATGGGAAGGGTATCTTCGGTGATAGAGCATATATATCTCGATGCCCCTTCACCTCGGTCTTGTTTAGATGAGGATTTCTCGACTTTGAAATCATCTTTGATTGAACAGCCCCCGAGAATAAATCTTTTCATGGGGGCTCAAGGGTCGCTTCGTTAGCAGTCACTTCGGGATCCACCACCTCGGGAGCAGCTTTCTTCGAGAGCAACCACCTCAAGAACGACCACCTCGGTACCTGTGGCTGGGTGGGAAGATGAAGAGGCAGCTTGCTGAGGAACTGATTTGGAAGTCTTAGCCTTCATGATCTAGAAAATATGAATATTAGAATGAATGATATGAAGATTTGAAAGAAAGGCATGAAGGTTTGAAGGAAAAAGTATGAAGGTTTGAAGGTAGGATGAAGATCTGGGTAGAAACCTAAGAACAGTTATGGTGATTTGAAGATCAAAGGCAAAGAGATGAAGATTCGAAAGAGTTGATAGCCGCTAGAGAATTCGAAGGTAAAAGCTACGATCGGAAAATGGAAGAAGTACAAAAGGTCAAAGATTTTATAGGAGAAAACATAATCAATACGCGATGTTTCACATTCAGAGGCGACCAACCAATGATTGACATGTGTCCGAAGTCAGAGCGTCGAGACTCATGGGACGTTCTGATTATTGACCATCTCAGTTATCATTTACGAAGGAAGGAACTAGGCTTCATCTATCGTTTACCATTGTTTCGGTGAACCTTATCTCTGAGAAACGAGGGGACAATCTTTATACGGGTGAACTCGGGGTTAACACACACCTCGAGTACCCGGAGCATCAAACGAAGTAAGAAGTATGGATGTATAAGATGGAGACCGAATTTGAGAATTCCTTAGATCGAGGCCAGAAGGGGGTGCTCGTCATCAGGCCTGACAAGACAGCACCCCCGAACCTGGAACGAGCTCAAGACCTCGAAAAGCACTACAAACGGTTGCACACGACTAACAGAGGACCGTAATATCTACACCCAACTAGATATCACGGTGTGGATCTCGCCCAATGTCGGTAGTGTATCAGTGATTGATGTACTATAAGGATGTTTACCTTTTTTAGAATTTTACTAAAGTAAAACTCCCCTACTATATAAAGGGGAAGTTTCTTATTTAATGGACACAATGTAAGACACATATCAGGGCAATACAAATTTATTCTGTTCTTTCAAGCTATTGAATTGTGCTCATATTAATCATAGTTCTTCATATTCATTTGGCTTCGAATCGAGGGTCTGGTCGAGGTCAAAACTACAATTAAGCTTAATTTGAGCCCGAACTCAATTTCACAACTGGTTTGGCTATTTGTTTTATCTTTAATTCATTTAACTAACATTCTTGATTACTTGTGTTGAATCAATCCACATAGCCTTAAAACCGCATACACATCTAAGTGTTATTAGTTTTAAAGGTAAACAATCTTGTTCCAGTCGTTGCCTTTGATTATATCTCTTGTTGTCTTTAGTTAGATTTATTCCTTTTTTTATTTCATTAATGAAACTAAGGTTAATTTAGTCGATAAGGATATTGCCGGGTGCGGTCACAAGACCCTATATTTTGAATCGTGACACTAAGCTACGATAATACTAAGGAGCTTGTATTAATTAATAGTAAATACTAATGTTTGTTAAAAGGGACAATGAAATATTTGTGTGCGGATAAAATCGGGGATAAAAGTTATCGTGGATGTTACGCCCCGCAGTATTATGATGATGTCATGCTTAATAAGTTACGACGATATTGCACCCTGTAGTATTGTACGTTGAATTTGGCGTAAGGTAATTGACATCAGTCCAAGGAAAAGATTATTTGGAAATTATAAGGATTATGCTATTTCAAATAAGTGATAAGTAAATTCGTGAATGTGAGAGGGGGAGCAAGTCAAAGAAAATGAATTTTCGTCCAAGTTTGGCATGTTGGGATAAAATACATCCCGAGCTAAAATACTCGGTATTTATGGACTAGTGTCGTACGAGGTACCACATAACCATGATAATAAGGCGTATAAGGTATGTGAAGAGTGAGTGGTATTTTAATTAATTTGAGATAATTTTTAATTATGCGGGTAATTGATTAATTATCGAGTAACGGTACATTACCTAATTAACTAATAAATTGGATAGGATTAAAATTCCCCCACCCCATGTGGCAACACCCCCTCTTCCTATGAATGACTCTTAAGTTAACAATCTAGGTGGCAAGACTAGAGATGTAAATTTGGACAAAGTCTTATAACCTAAGTTATTTATTATTTTAGAAAGAGAATCTTTATATGTCTTAAGACGGATCATTCCATTCATATAATGTGAAAGTAATTAGATGCCTTTCTTTAACTTTGTAGCGCTTTCCCCTGGTTAGGAACCTAATATGAAGACTCCTTTGGCAGTAAATGTGAATGAGCAATTGCTAAGTGAAAGCAAGATTAGCAAAGTTAGCTTTTTCATATGAAATTGAGACCACATGTATTCATCTTCTCCAAACCTATGTCTAATCATTTTTCTACCCTTGTCTAACATCAATTGACCAAAAGCGAGATGTTCAATCCATTTGTTGTCATGTGAGTCCATGAAATTGTTGGAGTTGGTGAATCTATTTGAATCTATTCGTCAGTTCCATGTCCTCGTCCAACAAGATGAACTTGTGTCCCTGTCATTCATTAAAATGACAAACCATTATACGAAGGTAGTAGCATAAACTTTTGTCTAGTACACCGCTTGTGATAAATGATACTCCTATAACTCATCCGGAAGCTTAAACTTTGGAGGAAATTTATTCAATGATTTGGCTCTGCAAAACTTAAGTCCATTCCTCCAGGTATGTTAAGGCTAATCCATTCTTTCATTTTGGCATGATCTTGTCATTACACAAGTTTGATAACGAAGCATAAAGAAAAATTCATATTCCTGAATTAACGTATATTTTGCTAGTCTCGCAAGTTACAATATTCTCTTTATCAGGATTTCATATTTAGTTGAGTATTTCCTTCTTCCCATCAAGAGAGCAGAGAGTTTATATATATATATATATATATATATAGTATTAAAAGTATTTTCATTACCATCGAGCTATAATCGATGGGCAGGCCCCTATTGGGCAACCTTTGATCAGATGGTAAGTTATATACCGAGCGTACTGTGGCCGAGCGCCTATGAGCGAGCCCAGTGGCCGAGATACAGAGCCTAGTATGGCCGAGCGCCTATTAGCGAGCCTACTACGACAGAGCAGTTATAAATATATACCGAGCCTTATAGGGACGGACAAGTATTTTATTTACTATATTGAGAGAGTTGAATCAGTATCAGCAGGTGAGCATATCTTCAAATTATCTTTGACTCCCAGTTACTTTCAGATGTTATATTATCAGTTCAGTTTCAGCTTTCAGTTATATTATTGCCTTGCATACTCGATACATTATTTCACACTGACGTCCCTTTTTTTCTGAGGACACTGCATTTCATGCGTGCAGGTTCAGACAGACAGACGGNGTTATTATATTATCAATTCAGTTTGAGCTTTCAGTATACTTCCTTACATACTCGGTACATTATTCGTACTGACGTCCCTTTTGCCTGCGGACGCTGCGTTTCATACCCATAGGTCCTGATAGACAGGTCGAGAGCCCTCCAAGTAGGCTATTAGCTCAGCAGAAGATGTTGGTGCGCTCCATTTGCTCCGGAGTTGCTTATTTGGTCAGTATAATTAGGACATGTATTGATTGGTATGGCGGGGCTTAGTCCCGACCATTATGACATTTATGTACTCTTAGAGTCTTGTAGACATATGTCGTGTATATAAAGGATTGTACGGCCTGAACGGCCTATGTTTTGAGTTTATAAATGATTATGTTGGCCTATTAGGCCCGTATGTCACGTGTATATGATGATGTAATAAGAAAGATATGTTACGTTGGTACTCGGTCGAGTAAGGTACTGGGTTCCCATCGCGACCCATCGGTTTGGGTCGTGATAGTGGAATTCCCGGTAAATAAATGAGAGGACAGTACGACCCGATATGGCCTCGGTAAATGCCGACGGCATCCACAGACCACAAATCGGGGAGGGCGAATGGTGCGCCCAAAACCAGACATGGTCAACCGTTGAGCTCGAGAAAAGTGAAGAATCGTGGTTAAGATAAAGGAGTTTATAAAGAACAAAGAAAGGGACGAAATATCCGCCCACTACCGGATATTACGGCGCACATCTCGCCCAATATCAATTGCGTAATAACATTTACTGGAAGCCAAAGATCTTTACCTTACTTAGACTTGTACTAGGATTGAAACTCCTCTACTATATAAAGGGGAGAGCTTTTATATTTTAAGAATCGATGTTGGCACGCATATCAAGGCAATACAGTTAATTTTTTTCTTTAGTTAATGTTCAAAGTGTTCTTCAGCTGCTCGTTTATTAAGTTGTAACCGAGCCCGTTCCGAGGGCCGTATCGAAAACGATTTCCAAACGTCCATTGCAAAGCTAGAATTAATCATCCATTACATTTGGTTTGATCGTTATGATTTCCTTTAATTCAATTATTTATTGTTAAAAGTTTATTCGTGTTAAAGAAAATCACATATCATTTAACCGCGTATAAATTCAATTGTTACTCATTTTAAGGGTAAAGAGTTTGGCGCCCACCGCGGGGCTAAGGATAATAGTGGTGATTTAATGCGAATCTCCATAACACACCCTATTTTATACTTTCTCTTTGATTTCAGGTTAATCTAAAAATGTCAAATTCTTCGTCTGCTCATTTGAAGGTTAAAACTAAGTCAGGCCACCATGGTGAACATAATAACATGGTACCAAGAAATGATGTACCCCATGTTGATCCTAATGGTCTCCCATTCAATGACCCGGTCCACGCCAACGCACAAGTTTCCATCAACATGAACCTACAAATGATCACAAAAATAACATTTGCGGGGCACCCTGGCCATCGGCTCGAGAAGCACCCATATGGTAAGGTGCTGGAGTTAGCTTATGATTGATTTCGAAATGTTACAAGCTCAGCAAGCGTCAATAGAACACATAACGACCCAAAATCACGCCCAGAACATAACCAAGCCCGAGCGAATTAGAGTAGATGCTAGGAGAAATGAACAGATTGTCGTAGTTACTGATGAGTTCTGGCCCGGGGAAATTCAAAGGTGGTGAAAATGCTCGAAGCGCTAACAAAATAGGTGGAGTTTGGAGTGGATGTGCCACAAGGTCATATGAAATTCACAAAAGTTTCTATCACAAGGGAAAAACGCACTCGGGATTACATCTCGGTGGGGTCCATCTTGTTCAACGACGAGGTTGTCGTGGGCATCATCCAACTTGACAATTATACATTGGAAATATCCGTACTCATCAATAAATCTCGAGTTAAACGTGTGTTAATTAATCCAGATAGCTCGGCCAACATCATCCGATGGAGGGTCGTAGAGCAATTGGGATTATTAGACCAAATTGTACCAGCAGAATGAGTAATGAACAGCTTCAACATGGCATGCAAGACGACGTAGGGTGAAATAACCCTACTAGTGAACAGTGTCACGACCACCCAGAAAGTAAAATTTTACATGATCTTGGGGGATACTAGATACAATGCCTTATTCAGTAGGCCATAGGTCCACAACATGAGAGCGGTGCCTTAGACCCTACATCAAGCGTTAAAGTTTCCCATTTTCGGCGGAAGCAAAACAGTCTATGGAGAACAACCAACTACAAAGGAGATGTTAGTCGTCGAGGAAGTGATCCCTTTGACCGCGATCACGACATCAAAACGTAGGGGACTAGTCAAAGAGAAAGACCAAATAGCAATCAATTGTCCCGACCCTGACCAGGATGGGAAAATAGGATGAGCACACAACAAACAAGGAGGAATATTACGTTGTCCATAGATTTTTTATAGCACCTGATGTTACTGATGACACCGATTCCACCAAATCGACAATCGAGGAATTGGAGTAGGTCATACTGATCGAGTACCTAGCGGAAAGAAAGGTATACCTAGGCACGAGGTTAACTCCCGAGCTCAGGAAAAAACTTATTGATTTCCTTAAAGCTAATGCCGATTGTTTTTCTTGGTCCCACTTAGATATGACATGGATCCCACAGGAGGTGAAAACTCACAAGTTGGTCTTGGATCCAAAATTCCACCCAGTCAAACAAAAGATGAGGCCCCAGTTCGAGATCAATCACGCATTCACCAAAGACGAGGTATCTAAACTTCTTAAAATAGGTTTCATTCGGAAAGTTAAATACCAACATTGGCTAGCTAACATAGTGGTCGTGCCTAAAAAATTAAACAAACTTAGAATGTGTGTAGATTATAAGGCATGTCCGAAGGATTCATTTTCTTTTCCTAACACGACTGAATGATCGATGCGACGGTCGGGCACGAGATACTGAGTTTTTATGCTTATTTCGGGTACAACAAAATTCAGATGGACCAGGTGACCAAGAAAAGACTTCTTTTATAACTAAATTTGGCACCTACTATTACAACATAATGCCGTTTTGGCTAAAATATGTCGGTTCCACGTATCAACGCCTAGTGAACCGGATGTTCGAAGAGAAAATAGGAAAATCATTGGAGGTTTATATTTATGATATGTTACTTAAATCCCTGCGAGAAAAGGACCATTTGAAGTATTTGCAGGAAACCTTCGACATACTGAGGAAATACAACATGAAGATGAATCATGAGAAGTGTGCCTTCGGGGTAGGCTCGAGCAAGTTCCTCAGTTTCATGGTATCCAACCAGGGAATAGAGATCAACCCGAACAAGATAAAATCCATAAAAGAGATCGCCGTGTTTGACAATGTCAAGGTAATACAATGATTGACAAGGTGGATAGCCGCATTTGGCCGGTTTGTTCGAGGTCGTCCGACAAAAGCCACTGATTTTTCTTATTACTAAAAAAGAACCAGTAGCTATACCTTTACTTGGCAGTCTTTGAGGTGGCGGTAAGTGGTGTCCTGGTCCGGGAAGAAGAAGGCATGTAGTTTCTTATTTACTATGTTAGTAGGACCCTAGGCGCTATCGAAACAAGATATCCACACTTAGAAAAATTAGCTCTAGCCTTATTGAGTGCATCTATGAAATTAAAATTGTACTCTTAGTTTCACCCTATATATGTCGTGACCTCGTACCTGCTAAAGAATGATATGTATAAACCCGAGCTCTCGGGCCGCCTGGCCATATGGGCCTTTGAGATTAACGGGTATGATATAAAGTACAAACCCCGAAATCCTATAAAATCTCATATTTTGGCAGACTTCGTGGCCGACTTTACACAGACCTTGATCCCCGAGGTTGAAAAAGAAATATTGCTTGCCTCAAGGACTAGTTCGGGGGTTTAGACCCTATTCACGGATAGTGTTTCTAATGCAAAAGGGTCCGGATAGGGAGTCGTATTAAAACCACCGACGAGTAATGTATTAGGCAATCTATTAAAACTGTGAAATTAACTAACAATGAAGCTGAATATGAGGTATGATTGCAGGTCTAACTAGCTAAGAGTCTGGAGGCTGAGGTGATCGAAACCAAGTGTGACTCCCTCCTCGTCGTTAACCAAGTTAACAAGACGTTTGAGGTAAAAGAGGACAGGATGCAGAGATACTTGAATAAGTTGAAAGTGACCTTACGCCAATTCAAGGAATGGACTCTACAACATGTACCCCGGATCAAAATAACGAGGCCGGTGTATTGGCTAATCTAGAATCGTCTGTCGACTACGATGAATTTAATTCTGGAGCAGTAGTGAAGTTGATGAAATCAGTGATAGATGATGGTCACGCCGAGGAGAAACAAATACATAGACTACCTTCATAGATGGAAATTTCCATCGGATCCCAAGAAATCGAGGGCCCTACGTTCTAAGGCTACCAGGTTTGGCTTGGTTGGTGAGAAATTATTCCAAATATCATTTTTCAGTCCGTTGGCAAGATGATTGGGTATGGGGATACCGACTACGTGATGAGGGAAGTGCACAAGGGTGCTTGTGGAAACCATTCGAGAGCAGAGTCCTTGATTCGGAAACTAATTAGAGCCAGCTATTACTAGAACGAGATGGAAAAATACATGAAAGGCTCCGTTCAAAAGTGTAATGAATTCCATAGGCACGCCTCGATGATTTACCAACCAGGAGAGATGCTTCACGAGGTCCTCTCCCCCGGACGTTCATGAAATGGGGAATAGACATCGTGGTCCCTTATCGTGGGCACCTAGGGGTCAAAGAATAAGTGTTCGAGAAGGTTAGGGGAAAAAAGGTAATTGACTTCATTTGGGATCATATAATACGCCGGTTCGGGATACCGGCCGAGATCACGTGCAAATATGAGAGGCAGTTCATCGGCGGCAAGGTTAGTAAGTTTTTTGAAGACCACAAAATCAAATAGATTTCGTTGACACCTACCACCATAGTGGGAACGGTCAAGCAGAATCATTAAACAAAACTATACTCCAGAACCTGAAGAAGATATTGATGGACTTAAAAGGAAAGTGGAAAGAGATTTTTCCCGAGGTCTTTTGGGCGTACCGAACGCTTCGAAGTCAAGCACCACGGAAACACCATTCTCTCTAGTCTGCGGCGCGAAGCTCTAATTCTGGTAGAAGTAGGAGAACCGATCCTAATGCTCTAATACTCTACCGAGACGTCAAATAATGAGGCCATGGCCACGAGCTTAGACTTATCGGACAAAAGGCGAGAAGACGCCCTAGTCCGGTTAGCAGCCCAAAAATAATGCTTGGGAAGATATTATAACCGAAGGGCTAACCTTCAACACTTCCAAGTCGGGGACTTGGTAGTAAGGAGAGTTACCATACACGCCAGGAACCCGAATGATAGGAAACTAGGCCAAAACTGGGAGGGACTGTACAGAATCAACGACCTAACCGAAAAACGCTCGTACCAGCTTGAATCCAGAAATGGGCGACAACTACCCAATAATTGGAATATGGCACACTTTAATCTATATTGCTGCTAAGGTATGAACACAATCTTATTTATGGATTATCACGCTTTGAACTAACCCGTGCAGGTACTCAGTCCAAATTGAATCCAAGGATTAGGTCTGAAAGCACGTGTTGCACTCTTTTTCCCTTGGAACGGTTTTTCCCGAAGTGGGCTTTATGGCAAGTTTTTTAACGAGGCAACAGTAAAATTTTCTACCTTAGTTTTGAAGACCGGCCTAAGGCCGGGGACCGCAGATCACCTATATTAGACCAATAGAATTCGAGCCCTCACAAATTCTATCTTGTGTTCTAGGGGGCCATCACACCTTGAGTCAAGGTCTTGAGTTTAGAAATTTAGAAGGCATTTTCTTTTTTTTCGATATTGAAAGCCAAATATTAAATGCTAGAATTGATTGTAAGGCTCTAACGGTCGAACGAACCGTGCCTAAGTAGCTCATTCTTTCCATGGCAGATAGCCTTTGTACCTTCGATTATGTACACTCCAAGAAGTTTGCCTTCTATGTCTCATCGGTTCACGTTTGCTCCAGCAATGTTATTGTTAAGATACTTAGAGTGAATATTGGGTTCAAAACCCTTAAACCTACGGGCCTCCCCAAACCGGGGGCTGCTACCTGACAATAAGATCGGACAATTCTGGCAACCAAATCCTAGAGGCACCAAGCCTACAAAGCAAGGCCCAAACACGAATGCTATGGCCAACTTAAACGGATTGGAGATGTCCGAGTCCGTACATAAAAAGTAAGGTCCTTACACGTTTTTTAATCCATGAAACATTTACGTCAGACCCGACCATGAAAAGAGCCACCTTCGACAATGAATAACCGTGTCCGGTTGAAACGTTCAAATATTTTAATAAAGACTTAGTTTTTGATCGGATCCTCAAATTTCAAAGCAACTTGGAGTTGTTACTTAACCGAGGACTTATCTGGGCTTTGGGGGAACGAACAGTCTAAATTATGTCAAATTCTATGCTAAAACTTAGATAGCATATTTTGAAGACTGAAACACAAGTTATGGGTCTCGAACACAAGAAAATATATAAAAATAAAGGATATAATATAGCCGAAGAGAATATTTTTATATATATGTACCAAAATATATTTACAGAGCTCTGTGAAGTGGCCCCAAACAAAACACACACAAAAAACATATACAAGGGGAAACAAAAAAAATTAACCAAGCCATTTCCCCCCTAGTCTTCGTCGGAGCCCGACTCGCAGCTCGAACACTCGAGCTGGTATCTCTCTTTGGCCTCGGCTTCAAGATCCTTCACCTCTTCGATCTAGGCCGCTAGATCGAACCCCTAGGCATGAATCTCCTCAAGGGTCTCCCTTCGGGACAACCACTTCACATGCTCGACATTTGTTATTACACGGGCCTCGGCCACCTCCACACCGTTCTTATACAGGGCTAGCATGTCCCAAACTTTGAAGGCCTCGTTCGAAGCCACCTCCAACTTGGACTTCAGCACAGTGTATTCTTGGCCGAGAGCATCCAGTTCTGTGACGGTGGAGTATATTTTTTCTCGGAGCTCATCATGCAGCCGAGACAATTTTTCGGTGTTATCCTTCATCACCCGGAGATGATCCTTGGATGATGACAAATACTCTTTGGTGGAATCCTGCTCTGAGGTAAGGAGATCAATTTTGTTCCTCAATTCCTCGGCTGAGGCTTTGACCTCGTTCATATTAGCCCTATGCTGGTCAATCATGTCTATATTCACTTGGACCTACGAGGTTATGGTGTTATAAGTATCCCTTAGCCTCTCGTTATTACTCTCAAACACTCTTACCATTTCGACCAGAAAGGCATGCTCCCGTTTCACCTTTGAGGCCTCTTTTGAGCTCTTTCCATCTCGGCTTGAGGGACGGAGTGGTTTTTGAGGGCCACATATTTTGCTCACTGAGAGCTCTGTACATGTGCTTCTACAGGAGATGCTCCTTGAGCTCTAACTCAAGGTGACACACCTCCATCCGAGACCGGTGGAAGCTTTCATGGTGAAGCACCGAGGCTTGAGGAATGAAAATGTCGAAATCATTAAAGTATGCTAAGGCAAAATGAACTCTTTAAAGATATAAGGAAAGGGAAACATATCATGTTCATAGATTGTTGTGCCTTGTTGAAAAGGCTCGGCGCGTCCAATTCGTTCATCTTCACTTGGTTCTCTTCGGTTACCAAGCAACGAAGGTAGCTAGCCATGCCAACCAGACCGGATAACACCCTGGTATCCGCCGGTACCATGAAAATGACCATTATCTTACGCTCGAGATCCGTGCTCGGGCCGGGAACTACTTCATAAGCTTTGGGCTTAAGCTCGGCTCACCTGACCCCGGTACCACGTCCTTTCTAGGGATCTCTAGGTGGCAAGACCTGGAGTAGTCCTCCAGCGCACAGATTTTCATGCCTTCAAAAAACAGGTTAAGGGCATCATCTGCGGCCCATGATGCCTCGGTCGGCTTTTCTCTAATGACCTGGGCCTCATCAAAAAGAGACTCGGTGTGATACGGTGACTCCGAAACGTGAATGATGTCGGCGGAATCTATCGAAACCGAAGTAGCTTCTCGATATGCAGTAGCCACAGGCTTTTCCTCGGGCTCCCGAACTGAACAGCGTTCAGCCTTATGGTCTCCTCCCTCAAGTGCTGCCCGCTCTTTGCACCGATGTCCGGCTCATGGGAGACAAACTCCATATCGTCATCTTTGGAGTATTTCCTAAACCGACAAAAGAGAAATGGGGTCTGGTACCCTAGCCCGAGTACTCTTCTTGGTTCTCTTTCGGAGCCTAACCGTGATCTTCTTTTTCTTGGCGTTGGATGGAGCATCCGAGGAGCTAGAAGACCCCCTCTTTCTTCTCTTTTTCTCCTCTTTATTCACATCGGCCTCGACGGTAGGCTGTCCCGAAGCAGAGGGTTTTGCAAATTGGTACGAGGCCTCGTCCTCATCTACTGCCCGAAGCTTGGCGGTCGTGGGCAAACCTATGGAAGAAAGAAAGGGACTTAGTAAAAATGACAGTGTAATGAAAAGGAAATTCAATCAGGAGAAGAAGGACACCCACAATGGGAAGCCTTTTGAAAGTTTATGCCATTCGCGCTTGAAGTATGTTAATTATTTACAGATCCCCTCGACCCACTCCTTAAAATGGGGGACTGCGTTGGGGACTCTGGCAACCCCTGCACAACAGGAAAGCCGGACGATGAGAAAGAAGAATAAATTCAAAGAACTATGTTAACAACTTAAGTGGAGATAAACTTACGTGTTGAGTTCCACTTCTCAGCGAACAGTATGAAATCGGAGGGAATGAGATCATCAGTCTTTACCCGAACAAATCTCCCCTACCAGCCTCAATCCCTATCTTCATTGATGCTCGAGAAGGGAGCCTTCTTTGCCCGTCTGGCAATCTTGAGTAACTCCCATTGGAAGATTCGGGAGCCGTAGATAAGGATCAGATGGTCGATAGTAAACTAAGGCTCCTCTATGTTATTGATAAAGTGATGAAGGAGAATCAAGATCTTCCAAAATGATGGGTGGATCTGCACGAGGCAGACCTCATACTTTTTAGAAAAAATTGAGGACCACTGTGTCCATCGGTCCAAGTGTGAAGGGGTACGTATAAACACCTAAGTACCCCTCCATATGCGTTATAATGTCCTCGTCATGACCAGGGATGACTATTTCCTTGCCCTCTTATTTGCAATCCTCTTGGATCGTTGAGAGCGTGTCTTCGATAATGGAGAAAATATACCTCCACACCATCTCTCCGCCATCCCCTTATTTCGAGGCCTTCTCGGCTTTGAAATTATTATCTATGAAATAGCCTCCGGGAATAAAATCCTTAAGGGGGGTTCCGGGGCTACTGTCGGCAGGGTCGCTTCTGTATCACGGTCGCCGGTGTAGAAGTTGATGGGGCGGTATTTTGAGGCACGAACTTCGAGGTCTTTGCCAACGATATCTAGGAATATAAAGGCTTGAAGGCGTATATGAAGGTTTTATGATGGGTATGAAGATTTGTAGGTCTAACATAAAGATTCCAAGATGAAATATGAAGATTTGGAGATGAAGAAATGAAGATGTGAAGAATAATATATTAGGATTTGAAAAAATTATGAGCAAGTAAAAAGTTCGGGGGTAACTTAAGAAGATTTGAAATCGGAAAGTAGAAAAGAGGGAACCGAAGCTTTTATATGAGGGAAATAAATAATGCATGATGTTTCACATTCGATGCCCATCGAGGATGGTCAACTGGTGGTGACACGTGTTCGAAGTCAGAACGACGTGATTGATGGGACGTTTTACTGACTCGTCGACCTGATTGTAACGTACGGAGGAAGGAACCGGGTTTAATTAGTTATTTCTCGTCGTTTCTATAAATCTGCTCTCTAAAGGTGAGGAAACCATCTTTTTACATTTAAAATCGGGGATAAGAGTTACCTCCAATTTCCCGGTAAAGAAATGGAGGACACTACGACCCGATATGGCCTCGTGTAATGCTGAGGGCTTCCATAGACTAGAACTCGGGGAGGACGAATGGTGCGCCCGAAAAAGGACACAACCAAGCGTTGAGCTCGAGAAAAGTGAAGAACCGGGGCTAAGAAAGGCGGTTAGACAGAACAAAAGAAGGACCGAAATATCCGCCCACTAGTGGATATTACAGTGCAAATCTCGTTTGGTATCAACTACGTAATAACGTTTACTGGAAGCCGAAGATCTTTATCTTACTTAGACTTGTACTAGGATTGAAACTCCCATACTATATAAAGGGGATTGATTTTATATTTTAAGAACCACAGTTGGCACGCATATCAAAGCAGTGAAGTTAATTTTTGTTCTTTAGCTATTGATAAAAGTGTTTTTCAGCTGCTTGTTTATTAAGTTGTAACTGAGCCCATTCTGAGGGCTGGATCGGAACCTATTTTCAAACGTCCATTGCAAAGCTAGACTTAATCATCCATATAATTTTGTTGGATCGTCCTGATTTCCTTTAATTCAATTATTTATTGTTCGTAGTTCATTCGTGTAATTAAATCACATATCCTTTAACCGCGTATAAATTTAATTGTTACTCATTTTAAGGGTAAGCAATATACTTCAAAGCCAAAAATACTTATATTTTCCCACATCTCCAAGAAGTTAATTATTGGGTCATCCTTAATTCTTCCTTTTAATATAAGGAAAACGTATAATTAAATCTTATATTTTAAAAGCCCGTTTGGACATAAAAAAAAATCTTTTTTTTCAAAAAGAACTTTTTTTTTTCGAAATCAGCGTTTGTTCATAAAATTTTCAATTGTCACTTGAAGATGTATTTCGGAAGTTTTCGAAAATTTGAAAGACTCCAAAAAGCTGTTTTTCAAAAAAAATTCACTCAAATCACTCACAAAACTTTAAAACAAACCAAATTGAATTTTATGTCCAAATACAATTCTAAATTTTAAATAACATTTTCAGTTGAAAAAAAAATTCACCATCTTTTTAAAATTTTACAATTCTTATGTCCAAACGCCTACTAAGTAATACAATGGCCAGAAATGATCAACTTGGAGTGTCCTACGATCAAATACAAATAAAATCCCCTTATAATTATTTCATTGTACTTACACAAAATGCACACTCCTATTTTGGCTTTTGTAATCATAGATGTATGACAAAACATTATCAATAATTTATGGAAACAACAGTTAAATATGTTAAAGAATTGTAGCATATTTTCATGATGAGTTTACAAAATTTTGCAAAATTAAAAATATGTTTTCTAAATGGAGGAGCTTGTATGTGGAAAAATTTTAGTGGTGATTGAGAATTCTGGCGACATTCTGCTCACTGTTGTTCAATTTTCTAAATTCTCTTAGGAGTATGTATTTAGTTATGTGGAAAATCCAGTCAACAAAATTAGATGTAATTCATATCAATAAATTCATCGAGGAAGTCTGGGACTTGCCCTTAAATGCATGGGTTTACGTGAGTTGTATAGACCTTATGGCTGGTAAGACGAGGTCTTTTCACCTCTGAGTCCTAGATTATACTCCAACCCTTTCAATTTAGATGACATATTTGGCTTATTGAGAGTCAAACTGCATAAAATTTGACTAACATTTTAGAATATATTTTTTTATTATTGTTTGATTAAAAATACAGATCTTGATTCAAATAATTAAATTTATGTAATTAGAGGTTAAACTTGTTAGTAATCTGTATTTGTAAAATAATTCTGGAGAATATTAAATAACATAAACGGAAATGTAAATGAAATAACAAAATCAATTCGAGCCCACTGAATTCACAATATTTCCTTAAGGAATTTAATTCCCTCTTAGTACCCAAGGTTATGGATTATTTCCTCCCGGATAGAACGAATTACACACTGGTGTAGTGGTACTTCAAACCCCAGTGTTTCAGCGAATTCAAAGTTCGGTAGCAAATCACACTTATTGTTGCTTTCTTTGAAGTTAAAAGTATGCAGAAAGAAGGAGGAGAACTCAGAAATTAGTATGTAAAATCTGAGAGAATGGACTTGTATTTATAGCCAAAGTTGGGCTGAAATCTGAAGAGGTGCAACTCTTCAGAATGGCTGTTTTTGCAAAAACGCCCATAGAGTAAATGCCATGACATAATTGGCTATTTACTCAATAATAAAGAGGGAAAATTGAAGGGTAGTTAATTTTCTGTTACAAAACAGAAAACTAAATTCTGGATAATAACTGAAATGGATTTAATATTAATATTTATTTTAATATTAATATTTTGTTATTAAAACAAATATTTAATAACATTTCTGTTAATATTTACTATTAACAAATAAATTTGGTCCAAAAAATAATCTATCGATCATTTGACCAAATCTGAATCCGAATCCGAATCTGAATCTGAGGCCGAGGCCAAGGCCGAGCCGAGCGACAACGACGACGGCGCGAGGCTTGCCTTCTTCTCAATCTTTAAGAGCTAGAAGAAGAGCAATTGCTTATATACCCATTCATATACCTCCCTCCCCACCAATAGATAGAGACAAATAGGAATAACCGAACCACGTCTACAAAATGCCAATACCATGCAGCTGCTTCAAAGCCAACGTGACGGAAAGTGGTTTAAGAATAAGAAAGGACTTTAGAATCGGATGCGCTCGCCCAGCGAGAGAGGCCCTGACCCTGCCAACCAAACATTTTCCTCTTCCCATGTGGGACAATTAAGGAGGGAAACTCAAATATTACTCAAATATTTTATTTTTCCCTCTATTTCCCATTCACCCTATTTTAAGCATTAACAAATCATTAATTGTTTAAAACCCCAACAAAACTTAGGTAACAATAATATCTCTAAATGAAGCTTTCACGGTGCAATAAACAGTAGATGGGTTCGGTCAGATAGTATAATAACATGCATAACTATTCTAAAAAGCACGAGCAATAATGTAGCATTCAATAGCAATGAATAACAATAAATGACATTTAAGTAAATAAGAGAAATGATTCGCCCAATAAAGGATGAAATAGATGGATGTTCCACTTGACAATGATGAGTGACAGATAAATCCTTGAATAATCGAGTTATTCTCGGATCTGATAAAAAATTATGGAATTGTATAGACAAGAATTTTGGTGAAAAGCTGGTGTTTGTATCTTAGCAAGAGAGAGACAAAGAGAATCTTTTTGTCAAAGTGTGTTCTTATGAATATCACATGTCCTTATCATTGTCTCTCTTTTCTATACGCAAATATCGATCGAAACTTGAACCTTTGTATAGGTATGCAATTTCAGAAAGCACAACAATTGAAATAGGTAGTCGGGGAATGAGCAATTAACTTAACTCTCCTTCGTTCGGCTTCACTTTCAACCTTCCCTAAAGCGAAGGAAAGAATCTGAGTGGAAGAGCCCCTAGCTGTAGTAGTGAAAGTAGTAGTAGCGGTCAGTCTTTTCTTTTTGCTGTTACAGAAGCAATAGGCTTGGATGGGCGTGATAGCTTGAAGAAGGAGTACCGGGCTCAAGGCCCTTCTTATTTGACTTTGACTCTGCTGGAACTGGCTGGCTTGTTTATATGGAATATGTTCCTATAAAATTTTAATAGTACAAGTGCAGGGAATATCCAATATAATATTTTCTTCAACATCTATCTTGAAAACTACTTGTTACAGCTATATCAACAGTGTTTCACCTCGACCCTTACTGACATCTTCAACACGGCTCACGTTGACTCTTCGACTATGAATTTTGCTTCTCCTTGGCCCATCTCGACTAACGACGACTCGAGAATTCTTTCTTTAGTATTATCTTGTCTTAAATATTTTAAGGACGGATTTTGACCCATACAATCATACTGACATGATAAAAACTTAATATAATACTTTTCGTGTAGTTTTTGTATATATAAATTTTAATTTCAAAATATTAAGTTGAACTAATTTAATTTTACTTTAAAGTATAGTCAAATTGACTCTCTGTAAACAAAATGTATCGTGTAAATTAAAAGATGAGGAGTAGTATTCTTACTTTTCGATAGATTAACAAAGTTTAAGGAGGGAGGTTTTTTTTTTTTTTTTTTTTTGG